>WNWK01036260.1:0-19275 GCA_009830355.1 Cherax destructor | reverse complement strand
ATGAATCTTATTGAAGCTAGCTGGCCCAGTGGCTTATGCGACGGTCTGAGTTTTGAGACTCCCTGACCGGGGTTCGAACCCCACCCGTGTATGGTTTGTTTGCAATCGTGTCATTAGACTTCATGAGTCATGTTGACGGCTTTGAAGGGGACTTGAGCTAGAGTTCGTCACAGCCATGCTAGCGGGAGATTCGTTTGTAAAAACTTGCATTTGTGGACACAGTGGTGCCTATGCTAACCTTCCTATGGTGAAAATATACCTAGTTGGATGAATCTTATTGAAGCTAGCTGGCCCAGTGGCTTATGCAACGGTCTGGAGTTTTGAGACTCCCTGACCGTGGTTTCGAACCCCACCCGTGGTATGGTTTACATAGCTCATGTTATATAATTCAAGTAAATGATTACCTGTACTCGACACAGCAATCTGAGTATGGTGTGAGTAATACCATCCTCATCAGGCGACGTGGAGTTGCCCTTAGAGCTTGTGGGGAATGTCCCTTTAGATAAAGTGGACTGTAAATGTTGCTATACTTAGCTTGTAGATGCATTCACAATTACCCAGCTGTCCCAGTAACCGATGGTTGATGCAGACGTTCACATCCCCCACAGGGCTGTATGGATGTATAAAAGTATGTAAGTACAATATATTGCCCCTAAGGAGTGTATGTCATATAATCAGTCATTGAATGGACTGAACGGCGATTTACTTACAGTGTTTGGGCGGATCGCCCACGTGTGACCGGGTGAATGATAAATCTGCCTAGATTATGATAATGTTCCCAACTGCGCAGTTTTATGAACATAAACATGTCTGAGCAGACTTACCTGGGTATTTGTAACAGACCCTTAATTCACACCCAGATATCGCTGTCTTGATTGAAGAACGCTGCTGAAGAGTCACTGCCTAATTAGACAAAGTACTCACAATTGTCTCTCTAAGTTCAACAATTTCAGTCTTTTTGCAGTAGTAAGAAGCTGCACATACTTCTGAATATACTGCGATTTTGTTAACACTAAACGCACTGGAACAGAGTTCTTAACCGATTTCCCGATGTTAGTGGAGATTGAATTAGCGCACCGACGTCCACGACTAATGTCTTTTGTGAGGTTAAATCCCCTTGTGCCGTAGGACCCGTCTCTTTGGTTTATAAGTTCAATCTAACGCCCTCGTGCTCCCTCAAGCCTCAGCAGGGCTTGGCATTGCTGACAACAGCACAATTTAAATACTTGCTACATACTGCAATTCAAATGCTTGTGTTCTCTAAATACTTCGATCACTGGAACACATGATTGTAAATTCAAGTGTAGAAATGGAAAGAGCAGTTTCCTATAATTTTTTGCTAAGGTATAGAGTCACATTTCATCAAATGTCTATTAACTTATATATACTCATTGCTACTTGGTCAGACAACACGTGACACACTGCGGTCTTTTCATCTGTTATTAATTTAGTTGTTTTCGAAGCCAGACACGCCTCATCTGGCCCTTCCTAAAGGCCAGAATAGGTAAGGCCCTTGAAAAGGACAAAAAGGGCTCATATCCCCCCTCTTTTGGAGAATTTTCTCCACACTGGGGGGCAGCGAAGGTTCACTGAAAGTGAACTACTCATCACTTAACATTAATTTGATTTTCTCACTCGCCATCACTGCTGCTTGTCTTTTCTGAACAGCTTCAGTCTGTGTGGTTTCTGGAGAATCATTAATTTTATTTTTGTTTTCAACACTGTGTAATTCTAATGGCACTAATTTATCTATTGTCTGCTTATTCACTACACCTTTGCTCAAAACATCAACTGTCCTGATGATTCCATTTGCATCAGGATATATGGTCACAATTTTTCCAAGAGGCCATTAGGACCTCAGACCATCATTGTTAATAATCACTATGTCACCAGGTCTTAAGGACTTATAATTTTCTGGAACACCAGCTCCATAGAAGTGTTCTCTCAATAAGGTGAGATAGTCTTCTCGCCAAATTTTCTCCCAGCGTTCAATCACTTTATTAAGGTGTTTGAATTTACGTCTGAGTTGCTCAGGTTCAAAATAAATAGGATCCTCTATGATTTCTTTATCATTCATGGGAGGAACAGGTTCTAGCCTTCTGCCATGTAGTAAATGAGATGGACTTAACACTTCTAAATTGTCCACATCATCGGTAACATACGTTAAAGGTCTGTTGTTGACTCTATTTTCTATTTCAGTTACGACTGTACGAAATTCTTCTAAGTCGATTCTCTGACGATGAAGAGTTTTCCTTAAACAACGTTTTACAATGACTATCATTCTTTCGTAAAATCCGCCGTGCCATGGGGATTTAGGAGGAATGAATCTCCAACGACAATTACGTTGATTCAGCATCTGTTGTACTTCTGGCTGCTCAAAAACCTTGTTTATGTAAGCAGCATCAGCAACAAAATTCGTTGCATTGTCTGATATCATCAGCCTGGGACATGCCCTTCTGGCTGCAAACCTTCTAAATAATTTAATAAAGGTTTCAGCAGACATATCAGTGGCTACTTCTAGATGTACTGCTCTAGTTGTAGCACAGGTGAACAAACAGATGTACACCTTGATAGGAACTTTGTCAACTGTTTTAGTTAAAATTATTGGTCCAGTGTAATCTACACCTGTCACCTCATACTCTTTCAGAAGGGTATGGAGGTGGACCTGGATACTGACATACTCGCATATCATAATGACGACAAGTAATACAGTCCCTTATTTGTATCTTCATACTTTGTCGACCTTGAGGTATCCAGTAGGATTGACGTATGTGACAAAGAGTGTCAGCTACACCACCATGTAACACGTTACTGTGGGCATTCTGAATAATCAGTCTTGTTAGCCAATGATTCTTGGGGATCAATACTGGATGTATTGTTTCTTTAGGTAGTGAAGAATTATGAATTCTTCCTCGACATCTTATAATCTTTTCTGAGTCGAGATAAAGTCCTAAAGAATTAATCATATCAGGTTTCTTTGGAGATTTATCCTGAGTTTCCAGAAATCTATACTCTGTAGAGAAAACATCTTTCTGTATTAACTTTATCCAGTATTTAATGGGTTCAAGTAATTCATAAATAGGTTTTATCCCTTTAATGAATTTAAAGCCAAGAGCTGTAACACTTACGAGTTTACCCAATGATGAGTATTTAGATCTATCAATGACTAGGTAAATTAGACACATATGCAACACTTGGGTATCTTTATTGAGGAAACGTTTCGCCACACAGTGGCTTCATCAGTCCATACAAAGGAGAATCGTGAAGAACAGGAGGAGTGTAAGGTTGTCAGTCCCTCAATCTTGAGTCGATGTTGTCAGTCCATCAATCTTGAATAGAATAACATCATATGAGCGGAGCAAGCTTATATACTGTGGACAGGAGAGGTGCAGCAGTTGTAGGAGGTGTCACATTTGTTCAATGTGGAAGTAGGTCGTGCCCAAGGAATAGGCAAGCGAAGAAATCCCTGTATTAAGATACCAAGATGTTGCAGTGTCAGACAGGATGTGAATGAATGGTTCAGAGAACCGACGAGTTGGTAAATTAGACACATATGCAACACTTGGGTATCTTTATTGAGGAAACGTTTCGCCACACAGTGGCTTCATCAGTCCATACAAAGGAGAATCGTGAAGAACAGGAGGAGTGTGAGGTTGTCAGTCCCTCAATCTTGAGTCGATGTTGTCAGTCCACTGCAACATCTTGGTATCTTAATACAGGGATTTCTTCATAAGAACATAAGAACATAAGAAAGGAGGAACACTGCAGCAGGCCTGTTGGCCCATACTAGGCAGGTCCTTCACAATCCGTCCCACTAACAGAATATTTGCTCAACCCAATCTTCAATGCTACCCAAGAAATAAGCTTTGACAATTCTACCCACTCATGCGCAAGTCCCACTCAAATCCAACCCCTCTCACTCATGAATTTATCCAACCTAAATTTGAAACTACCCAAGGTCCTAGCTTCAATAACCCTACTAGGCAGACTGTTCCACTCATCAACTACCCTATTTCCAAACCAATACTTTCCTATATCCTTTCTAAATCTAAACTTATCTAACTTGAATCCATTATTGCGGGTTCTCTCTTGGAGAGATATCCTCAAGACCTTATTTATATGTGAATGAATGGTTCAGAGAACCGACGAGTTGGTAAATTAGACACATATGCAACACTTGGGTATCTTTATTGAGAAACGTTTCGCCACACAGTGGCTTCACAGTCCATACAAGGAGAATCGTGAAGAACAGGAGAGTGTGAGGTTGTCAGGCCCTCAATCTTGAGTAGATGTTGTCAGTCCATCAATCTTGAATAGAATAACAGCATATGAGCAGAGTGAGCTTTTATACTGTAGACAGGAGAGGTGCAGCAGTTGAAGGAGGTGTCACATTTGTTCAATGTGGAAGTAGGTCGTGCCCAAGGAATAGGCAAGCGAAGAAATCCCTGTATTAAGATACCAAGATGTTGCAGTGTCTGACACTGCATTAAGATACCAAGATGTTGCAGTGTCAGACACTGCAACATCTTGGTATCTTAATCAGGGATTTCTTCGCTGCCTATTCCTTGGGCACGACCTACTTCCACATTGAACAAATGTGACACCTCCTTCAACTGCTGCACCTCTCCTGTCTACAGTATAAAAGCTCACTCTGCTCATATGCTGTTATTCTATTCAGTGATGGACTGACAACATCTACTCAGATTGAGGGCCTGAACCTCACCTCCTCCTGTTCTTCACGATTCTCCTTTCATGGACTGATAAGCCACTGTGTGGCGAAACTTCCTCAATAAAGATACCCAAGTGTTGCATATGTGTCTAATTTACCACCTTATTTATATCCCCTTTGTTAATACCCATTTTCCACTTGTATACCTCGATCATGTCTCCCCTCATTCTACGTCTTACAAGTGAATGTAATTTTAGGGTCTTCAATCTTTCTTCGTAAGGAAGATTTCTAACCTATGTATTAATTTAGTCATTCTACGCTGAATGTTTTCTAACGAATTTATGTCCATTCTGTAATATGGAGACCAGAACTGAGCTGCGTAATCTAGGTGAGGCCTTACTAATGATGTATAAAGCTGTAATATAACCTCTGGACTTCTGTTGCTAACACTTTTGATATAAATCCCAGTAATCTATTTGCCTTATTACGTACGCTTAGGCATTGCTGTCTTGGTTTAAGGTTGCTGCTTACCATAACCCCCAAGTCCTTCTCGCAATCTGTATGGCTAAGTTCTACGTTATTTAACTTATAAGTGCTTGGGTTATGGACACTCCCGAGCTTCAGAACCTTGCATTTATCTACATTGAACTGCATCTGCCACTTTTCTGACCACGAATTAAGTTTGTCTAAATCTTCCTGAAGTTCTATGACATCTATGTTTGAATCAATTATCCTACCTATCTTCGTGTCGTCGGCGAATTTGCTCATATCACTAGTAATTCCCTCATCAAGGTCATTGATATATATTATAAATAACAATGGGCCTAAGACTGATCCCTGTGGAACACCACTTGTTACAAGTCCCCATTCGGATTTAACCCCATTTATGCACACTCTCTGCTTCCTATTGGTGAGCCATGACTCGATCCATGACAGCACTTTTCCCCCAATGCCATGAGCTGCCACTTTCTTTAACAGTCTCTGGTGCGGTACTCTATCAAAAGCCTTACTAAAGTCTAAATAAACAATATCGAATTCTTTATCGTGATCAACAGCCTCAAAAGCTTTACTGAAGAAGGTTAATAAATTAGATAGGCAGGAACGGCCCCTCGTGAATCCATGCTGGGTATCATTAATCAAATTATGGTTATCTAGATGGCTTCTAATAATATCAGCTATAATTGACTCTAGTAATTTGCCTACAATTGAGGTCAGGCTTATCGGGCGGTAGTTTGACGGTAGTGACTTGTCCCCTGCTTTAAAAATAGGAATTACATTAGCCATCTTCCACATATCAGACACTACACCTGTTTGAAGAGATAAATTAAAAATGTTAGATATTGGTTCACAGAGTTCCATTTTGCATTCCTTAAGAACCCTTGCAAAAAGCTCATCAGGACCCGGCGATTTATTTTGTTTCAGTCGGTCCAGCTGTTTCATAATCATTTCGCTTGCCTATTCCTTGGGCACGACCTACTTCCACATTGAACAAATGTGACACCTCCTACAACTGCTGCACCTCTCCTGTCTACAGTATATAAGCTTCCTCCGCTCATATGATGTTATTCTATTCAAGATTGATGGACTGACAACATCGACTCAAGATTGAGGGACTGACAACCTCACACTCCTCCTGTTCTTCACGATTCTCCTTTGTATGGACTGATGAAGCCACTGTGTGGCGAAACGTTTCCTCAATAAAGATACCTAAGTGTTGCATATGTGTCTAATTTACCAACTCGTCGGTTCTCTGAACCATTCATTCACTATCAATGACTATTTCTTTTGTGTCTGCTATATTTAAACAGACTATTTCTGCTGTGTTCAAGCAGACTGTTTCTTCTGGCATAATGTAAGCTTTTTGCTGTGGCCAGATATTTTCATTAGAGAGCCAGTTAGGTCCGTGGAGCCATAAATTATTATCCACAAAGTTCTTGAGTGGGACACCACGTGACAACATGTCAGCTGGGTTCTCTAGTGTAGAGACGTGGAGAAAGACATAGTCTTTCTGCATCTCTCTTATTTCTGCTACTCTATTCTGTACATAGACCAACTTACTCTTATTATTTCTTAACCACTGGAGAACTGCCTCATTGTCACTCCAGATCACAGTTTTTTCAATAGTGAGATGATCAAGTACATTGTTGAGATAGACAGCTAAATTTGTACCTACAGATCACAGAGGAAAGTTCCAATTGTGGTACTGTTCTGACCTTCAAGGGTGCAACCCTGGCCTTTGAAGTAATTAAAGTACTTCCTTCAGCGTTACTCATGTAAGCTACAGCGCCATAACCTCTGGTTGACGCATCACAGAACACATGTAATGTGTACTTGTTTCCCGCTTGACCTATTTGTTTGGGAAATTTAATTTGATGAAGTTGTTTAAACTCCTTGGATATTTCATCCCATTCTTGACTCATTTCTAGAGGAAAGTTCTCATCCCAACCTATTTTAAGCTTCCATGCATCTTGCACAAGCATTTTACCTTTTATGGTAATTGGTGAGACGAGTCCGAGAGGATCAAAACATTGTGATACCTCTGACAGTAAACTACGTTTAGTAAGTGTACTGCTTGATTTATTGTTTATCCTTTTGAGGCTCAAAGTGTCTTCCTGAGTATTTCAATTAAGTCCAAGCATGTTGTTGCATTCAGGAATTTCAGCTTCAGGAAATCTTCTTTGATAAGTTCCCTTAATTGATTTGAATTATTATTCTACATCCTTAGAGGCATATTTGCTTCTTTCATCTCCTTGTTAGCTTCTCTGTGTAAGGATTTCAAATCCTCCTCTTTATTCACAGTACCTTGAAGATTGTCCACATAGAAACTTTTCTTTAAGATTTCTTTGAAGGGACTTTCAGATTTCTTCAAATGTGTATTAAGAGTAGCTTCTAGTAAGAATGGAGAGGATGTTGCACCAAATAATACTGACTTGAAACGATAAGTTTTCACAGGACTTTGAGGATCATGTGGATTTTCTGGCCACAAGAATCGAGTATAATCTCTATCTATTTCTTGTAGTCCTACTCTTAAGAAAGCTTTGGAAATATCAGCCGTGCAGGCATATGGATTTGTGCGAAATTTCATAAGCACGTCTCCAAGCTTCTCAGTTAGTGAGGGTCCGGTCATCAGACAGTCATTAAGGCTTGCTACATCTTTATTTGCACGTGCGCTGCAATTGTATACAACACGTAGTGGAGTGGTTTCAGAATTTTTCCGGACTCTGTGGTGCGGTAGATAATGAGCATCTTTCTTCAACTTATCTTCGACTATATACTCAATGAATTTATTGTCTAACTGTTCTTGTATGATATTATCATAGACAGTCAGCAGCTCTGGATTCTTCCTGAGCTCATGTATTTGTGCTTTCATTTGTCCGAAAGCCATGCGATAATTGCTAGGTATATGTGGTGGATTTAATTTCCATGGTAACCTAACCCAATACTGTCCATCTTCATATTTGACAGTGTCCAAATATTGGTTATAAGTCTCAGACTCCTGTGGGCTTGGTTTATTTACATCAATACCTATTGCATCTAAATCCCACAACTTTTCAACTGGTTCATTCATTTCTTCCAGTAATGATAATTTTTGTTGTGGTACATGATCAGCAGATATTCTTGTAACTAGTACATTTTCTACTGAATCAATATCAGCTTCTTTCCCTTTGAGAGGGAATTGGACCACATATCATATGGCCACCAGCTGTTTTCAGCAAGTGAACATCATGTTTACTTACTATATTTTCCACAAAACAGTGATAGTAATCACTTCCAATTATTAAATCAATTGGACTAATTGTGTCCGTCTGTATGTCAGGACAGGCTAACTTGACCTTGGCCGCCTTCAGTGCTGCAACTGTATCTCTTATTCCCCGGATCTGCACTGACTTAGGCAAATCATCGACTACCACAGCTTCTACTGTCTTTTTCCTGTTTCCTAGACCAACAGTGAATCTGGCTAGGTCATATTTCTGCTTACCAGAACTTTGGAAAAATCCAGCTATTTCTAATTGTATTTTGGCATGGGGTTGTCTATTCAGTTTTTGTAACACTGTTCTTCTTATGAATGACCTTTGTGACCCTTGATCAAATAACGTTAGCACATTGGTTTTGTGTAAATTATGGGATATAACTACTCGAGCTATTGGGAGAGCAGTCGATTTAGACTTATCTCTCACATTTAATGCTGCTGTTTGTTGACTTCCTGACTCTGTGGAAGTCGGTTGTTCAGCATAAGTGCTTGGGCATAATGCTGTATGATGCATTCCCTTGCATTTAAAACACTTCTTCAGTGAGCATTTACCTCCCTTGTGTTCACCTAAACACTTAGTGCACCTTTTCAGCTGTTGAGCACGTTGTTTCCGTTCCTCCATTGTTGTGTATTGAATGCAATACTGTGCCCAATGTGTTCCATCACAAAGTACACATTTTGGAGTAAGTTTATGTGTGACAGTCTGTTTACTGTCTGTTGTGTTCACAGCTTGATAAGTGAATACATGGGATTTCCCATTATGTGGTTTAGTGGGAGTAGGTATACTCTTTTTGTACTGAATTGAAGGTTTATTATCCACAACAGGATTGGTGGATTTCTCATCTTGTCTCATTGATTGCATGCATGAGACTATTGTTTGTAAACCATTGCTAATTTCTTCACAAGTGAAATAGCGTTTATTGAACATAATATTTAAACATTCAATGGTTTGTGTTGACAGTTTATCTTGTATAATACCACTGATAAACCAATCACATTGCCTTAGGTCATATTTAACTCCTAGAGTTCTGAGACTATTGTCTAATGTGATCCTAAATGACTGTAAGTCTGAAAGACAATGTTTGGGTGGTTTCAAGCTTGATATTAAGACTGCATGTATTCACCTATTTGTGGTTGCAGGGGTCGAATCATAGCTCCTGGCCCCGCCTCTTCACTGATTGCTACTAGGTCCTCTCTCTCCCTGCTCCATGAGCTTTATCAAACCTAGTCTTAAAACTATGTATGGTTCCTGCCTCCACTATGTCGCTTTCTAAGCTATTCCACTTCCTGACAACTCTATGACTGAAGAAATACTTCCTAACATCCCTTTGACTCATAGGAGTCTTCAACTTCCAATTGTGACCCCTTGTTTCTGTGTCCCCTCTCTGGAACATCTTGTGTCTGTCCACCTTATCTATTCCTCGCAGTATTTTATATGTCGTTATCATGTCTCCCCTAACCCTCCTGTCCTCTAGTGTCTTCAGGCCGATTTCCCTTAACCTTTCTTCGTAGGACAATCCCCTTAGCTCTGGGACTAGTCTTGTTGCAAACCTTTGCACATTCTCTAATTTCTTGACGTGCTTGACCAGGTGTGGGGTTCCAAACTGGTGCTGCTTACTCCAGTATGGGCCTGACGTATATGGTATACAGGGTCTTGAATGATTCCTTAGTGAGGTATTGGAACGATATTGGCTTTGTCAGCATCAAGGTAATTATCTGCTAAGACACGTAATGCTAGACCATAATTGCCTTTGACCACCGGAAATGATTTAATCAGTTCATAGGGTTCACCTTTCACGAGATATCTGAGATAATTGAACTTAGCAATCTCATCTATGTCAGTACGTGAATTCACTAAAGAATTAAACCCACTAATGAACTCTTCATAATCATTACTTTCAAAAATAGGCATAGCCAATTTAGTAAGACTTGGTAAGCCAACACCAGGTGTGGGGACAGCTGTCTGACCACTAGTTGCTAAAGTCGAAACGAGTTTCATGTTTGAAATCAGTTGCCAGCGGCCGCCGGGTCCTTACCACGCAAGTCGTGTATTGATAATTTTAAACTGTTAGTATACCTGACCAAAATCTAGTAATTACTTTGATATAAAAATCTATGAAATACGAAAAGGTGCACAATCCTGTGGAAATACATAATTTGTCCAGCTGAAAAATACGATAAACAGTGTCGAGTTGTGAGTTGTCAGTGAACGATTTCACCAACATAAGTCCGTATATATTCCATCATAGAAAAAACAGCAGTGTTGTGGTGTAGAAAAAAAAAAACTAAACCCAGTAGAGTGAACCATAAGTGCACGGAAACCCAGGTGTTAAAGCGGGGTGAGGTCTACCAGGGTGCCAGAAGTAAACAGGGTGCCAGAGGTAAACCAAGGTGCCAGAGGTACGGCCGCCGTACAGTAGGAGCTGCCAGAAGGACCGATTTTTATCTCCAACATGCAAGTTATACTTTTGTACCATACCGATCATTATTACTCTGTTTAATCATCTTCCAGTGGTCTGTCTCGCGTAACACAAACAACCCATACAGGATTCATTAAATAAGTGACACTGGATCTCGTCAGATCCAAGAAATAAGGGAACCATTGACTGGATTCAAAACTGGTATCCTTGTCCGGATTCAATAAGCAGACGGAGTTTTAGGGGACCTTATCAATTTCCCAAACAATAACAAAACTTAAAGAGATAAGATTGTCCAACCACTTACACATGCAAATAAAATAGATACGATACAAATAGACGAATCACCACTTCAGGGAACCTATTAGTAGAATATTCAGTAAAGCAACCAACAAAAATCAATCATGAAACCCTGTGTAGTATGCAAACTAACAACCAAACGTTCCTCTGCATGGATTACATGCAACTTTTGTGGTAAATGCTGCCACGCCCCTTGTGTAGACATTCAAGACTCTACCACCCGAGATATTAAACAAGGGAAGTGTTTTTGGGTATGTCCAAATGAGACCAAACTGTGGAATAAAATCACATCGATATTAAAAGATGACAACACCAAATCGGACTTCAAAAAAAACATGACAGCTTTCTATAACAGTTGGGAAAGTAAAAAATCAGGGCCAGATGGTGCGACCGCCTCTGGTACAGATGTTGAAATGATATCCAGTATATTTAAGAATGGAGAAATAAATGATGGTGACCTGAAGAGGGACAGTAGCTCTAATGAAATAAATGACGGGGAAACAGGTGTAGACAAGGACACACACAAAACAGTGGTACAAACTAGCAATACCACGGTAAATAGTAAACAAGGGGATGCCCAGGGAAATACTGAAGATAAATTACCGGAAAAAGTTGAAGGCTCCATTGTTAGCACTAGTAACGAAGACAGACACGAGACAGGAACACACCCACTAATGGGGAACACAGTCACAAAAAACCAGGGCAAACGGAAACCAGGCCTATGTGAATATTATGCACTTGGTATCTGCAGGCATGGAAAATCTGGGAAATCAGATGGGTCATGCAATTATGACCACCCCAGAAAATGCCGTGCCCACATGAAAATAGGCAAATGCAACCTCCTGTCCTGTAAGTTTTTCCACCCTGAAATGTGCCACACATCAATTCAGGAAAGACAGTGCTATAACTTATATTGCCAGGCATACCACCTAAAGGGTACGAGGCGACACAGACCATCCAGACCATGGCAAAATCTGGGTAGCCACAGCCACTCCGGAGAGAGAGGTTTTTTAGTGCCAGGAAGGAAAGAAAGCTGGCAGGAAATGACAGAAATTGTACACCAACTGCAATCATTTCTGGAGTGGAATCACAGTCAGTGGCCTCCACTCCATTACAACAGTTATTAGAGCCAGGAAAAAAAGACCCCCCCCATACCACCAATACCACCAATCCAACTACATTCATCTTTGCTAATATACAGGGTCTAAAGCCAGCAACAAACAACAAGGTACCTTTTATTCGTGGACTGCTTACAGAGTCAAACGCTATGTTTGCGGCTTTCACAGAGACCCACATAAGAGATCACTTGGACAATGAAATATGGATCCCCGGCTACAACCTATACAGGTGTGACAGAGTGAATAGGCAAAAAGGGGAGGTTGGCCTGTATATCACAGAGTCACTTATATGTTCAGAACTACTAAATGCCTCAAATGATGTAGTTGAAGTACTAGCAATAAAGGTCGAGAATCAAAACCTAGTCATCGTGGTTGTCTACAAGCCCCCGGATGCGACGTCCCAACAATTCCACGAACAGCTTCTGAAAATTGACCACTGTCTGGAAAATCTTCCAGCTCCTGCCCCCAACATCTTGCTACTGGGGGATTTCAACCTCAGGCACCTAAAATGGAGGAACATTGCAAACAATGTGGTAGCAGAGATAACAGCAGGAGGCAGCTCAGATGAAAATTCACACATGCATGAACTTTTAAATCTCTGCAATAAATTCACCTTAAACCAGCAAATAGTGGAGCCCACAAGATTAGAGAATACGCTGGACCTCATCTTCACCAACAATGATGATCTGATACGAAATGTCATCATATCAAAAACAATATACTCAGATCACAACATAATAGAGGTCCAGACATGCATGCGGGGAGCCCCAGATCAACCAAATGTGATCAGCCGCGGGGGAGCTTTCTCCAAATTCAACTTCAATAACAAAAACATAAGGTGGGACCAAGTAAACCAAGTCCTAAATGATATAAACTGGGAAGATTGCCTAAGCATCACGGATCCCAACCTATGTCTAGAACAAATTAACTCTGTGGTACTCGAGGTTTGCTCAAGGCAAATTCCCTTAAGGAAAAGGAGGAGAAGATGCAAACTAGAAAGAGAGAGGCGCTCCTTATACAGGCGAAGGCAAAGAATAACGGAGCGGTACAGGAACCAATATCTCTGAAATACGTAGGGAGACACTAGTCAGAGAAATAGCAAACATTGAATTAAAACTAAAGGAATCTTACAGGAACCAAGAGACACGGGAAGAACAAAAAGCCATAAATGAAATTGAAAGAAACCCAAAGTATTTCTTTTCCTATGCAAAATCAAAGTCGAGAACATCAACCAGTATTGGGCCCCTACTTAAACGGGATGGGTCCTACACAGATGACAGCAAGGAAATGAGTGAGTTACTTAAGTCCCAGTATGACTCAGTTTTTAGCGAGCCACTAACCAGACTGAAAATCGAAAACCTAAATGATTTTTTATGAGAGAGCCACAAAATTTGACAGACGCTTGTCTTTCTGACATCACCACGACGCCAAATGACTTCGAAAAGGCAATAAATGACATGCCCATGCACTCTGCTCCAGGCCCAGACTCATGGAACTCCGTGTTCATCAAGAACTGCAAGAAGCCCCTATCACATGCTTTTAACATCTTATGGAGAGGGAGCATGGACACTGGGATCGTCCCGCAGCTACTAAAAACAACAGACATAGCCCCGTTCCACAAAAGGGGCAGTAAAGCAATAGCAAAGAACTACAGACCAATTGCGCTAACGTCCCATATCATAAAAATCTTTGAAAGGGTTCTAAGAAGCAAGATGGCCACCCATCTTGATACCCATCAATTGCACAACCCAGGACAGCATGGGTTTAGAGCAGGCCGCTCCTGTCTATCCCAACTACTGGACCACTACGACAAGGTCCTGGATGCTCTAGAAGATAAACAGAATGCAGATGTTATATACACAGATTTTGCAAAAGCCTTTGACAAGTGTGACCATGGTGTAATAGCACACAAAATGCGTGATAAAGGAATAACAGGAAAAGTTGGTAGATGGATCTATAATTTCCTAACATGTAGAACACAAAGAGTAGTAGTCAACAGAGTAAAGTCTGAGGCAGCTACTGTGAAAAGCTCTGTTCCACAAGGCACAGTACTTGCTCCCATCCTATTCCTCATCCTCATATCAGATATTGACAGGGATATAAGCCACAGTGCTGTGTCTTCCTTTGCAGATGACACCCGAATCTGTATGACAGTGTCCACCGTTGAAGACACGGCTAGACTCCAAGCAGACATAACCCAAATCTTTAAATGGGCTGCAGAAAACAATATGAAGTTCAATGATGAGAAATTTCAATTACTCAGATACGGAAAACGTGAAGACATTAAAATCTCATCGGAGTACAAAACTAATTCCAACCACACAATAGAGCGAAAAACTAATGTCAAAGACCTGGGAGTGATCATGTCAGAGGATCTCACCTTCAAGGACCATAACAAAGTAGCAATTGCATTTGCTCGAAAAATGACAGGATGGATAATGAGAACCTTCAAAACCAGGGATGCCAAGCCCATGTTGACACTTACAGATCGCTTGTTCTATCTAGGCTGGAATATTGCTGCACACTAACGGCACCTTTCAAGGCGGGTGAAATTGCTGACCTTGAAAATGTGCAGAGAACCTTCACCGCACGCATAAGTGCGATAAACCACCTCAACTACTGGGAACGCTTGAAGTTCCTAAACCTGTACTCTCTAGAACGCAGGCGGGAGAGATACATTATTATATACACATGGAAAATTCTCGAGGGCTTAGTACCAAACTTGCACACAAAAATCACTCCCTACGAAAGCAAAGACTCGGCAGGCGATGTAACATCCCCCAATGAAGAGCAGGGTGCCACTAGCACGTTGAGGGACAACACAATAAGTGTCAGGGGCCCAAGATTGTTCAACTGCCTCCCAGCATACATCAGGGGATTACCAACAAACCCCTAGCTGTCTTCAAGCAGGCACTGGACAGGCACCTAAAGTCGGTACCTGACCAGCCGGGCTGTGTTTTGTACGTTGGACTGCGTGCGGCCAGCAGTAACAGCCTGGTTGATCAGGCTCTGGTCCAACAGGAGGCCTGGTCACGGAGGCCGAGCTGCCTGGATTCTCTCCAGGAGCTGTTGACTCTCTGGCAAGTTCTCTCAGGAGACTAGTCGTAGTCTCTGTACAAAGTTGTTTACAGATAGCTGTATTCCAAGACACCTTAATTTCTTTCCTCTGATAGGTTGGTATTTAAAACATTTTAATAATTCCTCATAGTCTTAATTATAGAATAAGTTTCCAGACGTTTTTAAGTAATTCTGTTTCATTTCCAACTCATCATAGTCTATATTTGTGTCTTGGGTTAAACCTATACAGACTGAAATTAATTCTTCTAATTGAGTAATTTTCATCTGTAAAGTTTTGAATTTTGTGTTTTATGATGATATTTTGCTAGGATAATGTCACAACACACTTAGAGTGTTTAAAAACTCCAGCTGATTGCTGAGTTTGTTTTGAATGTGTCAGCACACTGCTGACCCACTAACCGTGTCTCTCAAGGTCAGTGGCCTTGGAGTACATATGGACGAACCAACACCGAGGTTGTTTATGTCCTGAATTGCTGTCTCAGCTAAACCACTGAGTCTCAGTACTGATGTCACTTCACACATTAATAACTTTATACACTGTGTATAAATGCATAAATGGACACACATATATATTCAATGTTTATATACATACATATGTCAAATGTTACACTGAAAGTTTAACTTAATATAACTTCCAATATTATATAAGACACAAACATAATAAGATAAGATTTCTTTGGATTTTTAACCCCGGAAGGTTAGCCACCCAGGATAACCCAAGAAAGTCAGTGTGTCATCGAGGACTGTCTGTCTTATTTCCATTGGGGTCCTTAATCTTGTCCCCAGTCTGCGACCCCCCAGTCGACTAACAACCTAGGTACCTATTTGCTGCTAGGTGAACATGACAACAGGTGTAAGGAAACATGTCGAAATGTTTCCACCCGCCGGAATCGAACCCGGGCCCTCCGTGTGTGAAGCGAGAGCTCTAGCCACCAGACCACACAGTTTCTTCTCTTAATTTGTGTCTATAAACATTTATAAACACTTGTGTGTATATATAAACTATGTGTATAAATATACACATTCAGACCAGCTGTGCTAGTCGGAGTCACTTGCAGAATTGGAGGTGAGTGCTGAATGAAGGTTTGCTCCTTGCAGAGTTGGGTGAGTGGGGGATTCCCCCCTGTACTGTCCCCCAACCTTGGGTGAGCGCTTGCCGGCTCGCATTTTCTCTGCCTCGCGAGCGCTTCCCATGCTCTTTGACTAAGAGGAGCGACTCATATATTCTAGTTTCTTTTGTAAAAACAATAGTTTTACAGCTTTTTTCGAAGGACCTTGGATCGTAGATACTTATACACTGGAGTATAAGTCTTTGGACCACCATGTGGCCACTCTCCCGGTTCGAATACAACCAAACTTCCGGTTTGTAAGGACCAAACTTGTGGGGGAATGTACCCCTAAGATAAGGTGGACTGCAAATGTTGCTATACTTAGCTTATAGATGCATCCACGATTACCCAGCCATCCCAGTAACCGATGGTTGATGCAGACGTTCACATCCCCCACAGGGCTGTATGGATGAATAAAATTATGTAAGTACAATATATTGCCCCTAAGGAGCGTATACCATATAATCAGTCATTGAATGGACTGAACGGCGGTTTACTTACAGTGTTTGGGCGGATCGCCCACATGTGACCGGGTGAATGATAAATCTGCCTAGATTATGATAATGTTCCCAACTGCGCAGTTTTATGAACATAAACATGTCTGAGCAGACTTACCTGGGTATTTGTAACGGACCCTTAATTCACACCCAGATATCGCTGTCTTGATTGGAGAACACTGCTGAAGAGTCACTGCCTGGTTAGACAAAGTACTCACAATTGTCTCTCTGCGTTCAACAATTTCAGTCTTTTTGCAGTAGTAAGAAGCTGCACATACTTCTGAATATACTGCGATTTTGTTAACACTAAACGCACTGGAACAGAGTTCTTAACCGATTTCCCGACGTTAGTGGAGATTGAATTAGCGCACCGCGCCACGACTAATGTCTTTTGTGAGGTTAAATCCCTTGCGCCATAGGACCCGTCTCTTTGGTTTATAGTTCAATCTAACGCCTCGTGCTCCCTCATGCCTCAGCGGGGCTTGGCATCGCTGACAACACACAATTTCAATACTTTGTACATACTGCAATTCAAATGCTTGTGTTCTCTAAATACTTGATCACTGGAACACATGATTGTAAATTCAAGTGTAGAAATGGAAACAGCAGTTTCCTATAATTTTTTGCTAAGGTATAGAGTCACATTTCATCAAATGTCTATTAACTCATATATACTTGTTGCTACTTGGTAAAACAACACGTGACACACTGCGGTCTTTTCATCTGTTATTAATTAAGTAGTTTTCGAAGCCAGACACGCCTCGTCTGGCCGTTCCTAAGGGCCGGAAAGGGTAGGGCCCTTAAAAAAGTAACAAAGGGCTCATACCCCCCTCTTTTGGAGAATTTTATCCACAGAGCTGCATCAAGTTCAAAGTTAGTGAAAGGAATGTTTCAGTCATCTTCCTTGCTGAGCATAAAACAAACAAGTCTATCCCTAGCATCATATTTGTCATTTAATTTCGCCTGTGTGGTATTGGGAAGATTTTCATAGATTGATGTAACAGCCCAAGCAGTGACTAGCTCATTCGCCCTATGTAAGGGATGAGGGTGCACGATCTAACCAGTTGTGTTACCCTTAATTCTATTTATGTCCCTCCATGCCCGGCTAAGTGGGGTGTGAGCATTGAGACCATTGACAAATTTTTCCCAGTCAGTTTGCATCAGCTCTGTCATACGCTCTCTGGCAGCAGCAAGGGCAGTTTGAAAGAGCGATGTTTTCTATAGGCTAGGCCTAGTCTGCAAGCAGTACGTTTCAGTGTTCAAAGTTTAGGATCATTGTAATAAGTATGGTTTTTATGGGAGGTATGATTATTATGGAAGTTAGTTAGGTTTAGAGTTCCAGGAGGTTTCAGAGGCGGCTCTAAGTAGTTCTGAATACTGCTCACAAGGTCATTGTTAAAGATCTCAACAGAGGAACACTCAGAATTATACCAGTCAGTCACATTGCAACAAAGTCATTATGTTGATCAGGGGGGACATTAAAAAAGTTTCCGTTTGAATATTCCCAGGAAGGATAGTATTACCAATATCTAGTGAGGTTAGCCTTGGGAAATGATCGATGATATCTGATACAATGGAAGACTCCAGCTGGCAGAAGTAATGTTGAAGCCAAGGCACAGATCAAGGACTCCTCCATAGATATGTGTGGGTTCAAGGTCACCTACAATTTTCACATTATCATGACTATTTAACAGTGACAACAGTTGGTTACCATTACGATTACCAAACTGTGAGTTTCCAATACTTTGTGTCTTGCATTATAATCTCCAATGATAAAGTAGGTTCAGACTGAGCACAAGTTGGGAGCTCCCAATAATTAAACTTATCAGCAGGGGCATACAAAGTTAAATATGTTGAGCAGAGTTCCAATATAAATCCTAACACCATGGTATTGTAGCCCTCTTTTCTTATGTAGAACTTGATGGGGAAGTGATTTTTTAATATATAGAACACAAGAGTTAGTAGATTTGAGGTTATATGCAACAAATGATAGCAATTTAGGGCTGGGATTTTTCAGGGACCTGCACTCTTGTAGACACACAATGTCAATGGGTTCGGTGGTTACTTTATGGTGAAGTCAGGAAGCTTTTTCTAAGTGATGCAATATTCCAACTAAAATAGAAAGTTTATACGGTTTTGATCCATTATAGAAGTCCTGGAATCTGGCTTATTTCTCAGCATAATGAAAATTTTTTCATATAAATAGCAGACCTTATCAATGTCAGCAGTGTTTCCCTGGTCCATGAGTTTTTAATGCACTTCCAGTTGTGAGGCCTCGTGGGAGTCTTTGTTTACACAGAACACGACGCTGTTCATGTATGAATGTTTGATAGGTG
>WNWK01036259.1:0-19275 GCA_009830355.1 Cherax destructor | reverse complement strand
AATTGTTGACCAGTGATAATCAGTCAAAAAATTGATATCCCACAAATATTCTATGGCAGTAATGAACCCAAAATTGCTATGAACGGATAGAAGTCCCATACTAAAATATCTTTAAAGAGTTCAGAAGTAGGATAGTTTATCACATGGACAACAACAACACAGTCCACATTAACACTCCAGCTTCTCATAATTGTTGGAATATTACGACTTTGGTTCTTAGATGCACTAGAAGACAAACAAAATGCGGATGTGTACATAAACTTTGTAAACGCCGAACAAAATGGAACAAAAGTTAGAACAAGAACAGTTGTCAGTTGGATATTATATTTCTTAACAAATAGTGCACAAAAGTAATAGCAAATATCGTGAAATCAGAGACTAACATAGTGATAATCTCTATTCCAAACAACATGATACTTCACGCAATTATCTTTCCTTTTTTTTCAGCTCCGTCATAGCGACTTTAACGACTGCACTATATCGTCTTTCACAGCAAATAATATTTTAGTAGAGGTCACCCCAGGTGGCAGCTCAGATGGAAATTCACATACATACGAGCTATTAAATCTGCACCAAATTCACCTTAAACCAGCAAATATTAGAGCCTACAAGACTAGAAAATACACTTCACCTCATCTTCACTAACACCGACGATCTGATACATAATATAACAGTATCAAAGACAATACACTCAATCACAACATAATAGAGGTACAGACATGTATGCACAGGGCTCCTGACCAGCAAAATGTGATCAGTCATGAGGGTGTCTTCACAAAATTCAACTTCAGTAACAAAAACATACAATGGCAACAAGTCAACCATGTCCTAAATGAAACAAGCTGGGAAGGTATCCTGAACAACACGGATCCCAACCTTTGAATAGAAAAAATTAACTCTGTTGTTCTTGAGATCTGCTCAAAGCACATTCCATTAAGAAAAAGAAAATGTAAACTAGAGAGAGAGACGCTCCCTATACAGTCGAAGGCGAAGAATCACAGAGCTGCTGAGAGGAACCAATATACCTAAAATACGAAGGGAGGCACTGGTCAATGAAATAGCAAATATCGAACTCAAGCTGAAGGAATCTTACAGGAGACAAGAATCTCAGGAAAAACGAAAAGCCATAAAGGAAATTGAAAAAAATACTTCTTCTCTTATGCCATATCTAAGGAAAAAACAACATCCAGTATTGGGCCCCAGCTTAGGCGAAATGGGACATACACAGATGACAGCCAAGAAAGAAGCGAGATTCTAAAGTCCCAATACGACTCAGTGTTCAGCGAGCCGTTACCCAGACTAAGGGTCGACAATCCATATGAATTCTTTATGAACGAGACCCAAAATTTCGTCATCTCAAAAATCTCTGACATTATCCTAACACCACAAGACTCTGAAAAGGCAATAAATGATATGCCTATGCACTCTGCCACAGGCACAGACTCATGGAACTCCATGTTCACCAAGAAGTGCAAGAAGCCCTTGTCACGTGCCTTCAGCATTCTATGCAGAGGGAGCATGGACACAGGGGTCATCCCACACTCACTAAAAACACCAGACATAGCCCCACTCTACGAAGGTGGCAGTAAAGCAATTACAAAGAACTACAAACCGAGAGAACTAACATCCCATATCATAAAACTCTTTAAAAGGGTTCTAAGAAGCAAGGTACCCATCCTTTACACAACCCAGGGCAACATTGGTTTAGAGCAGGTCGCTCCTGCCTGTCCCAGCTACTGGACCACTATGACAAGGTCCTGGATGCTGTAGAGGATAAACAAAATGCAGATGTAGTATACGCAGACTTTGCAAAAGCCTTTGGCAAGTGTGACAACGGTGCAATAGCGCACAAAATGTGTGATAAAGGAGTAACAGGAAAAGTTGGCAGATTGATCTGTATCTTCCTGACAAATAGAACACAAAGAGTAATAGTAAACAGTAAAGTCCGAGGCAGCTACAGTGAAAAGCTCTGTTACACAAGGCACAGTACTCACTACCATCGTATTCCTCATCCTCATATCTGACATAGACAGAGATGTAAGCCATAGCTCCGTGTCTTTCTTTGCGGATGACACTCGGATTGCCATGGCAGTGACCTCCATGGAAGACACCGCAAGACTCCAAGCGCACATCAACCAAATCTTCAAATGGGCCACTCAAAACAATATGAAGTTCAATGAAAACTTGAGGAAATTAAAACTGTATCAGGGTATACAACAAATTCTAAACAAGCAATAGAGCGAAAAAGTAATGTGTAGGACCTAGGAGTGATAATGTCAGAGGATTTCGCCTTCAAAGACCACAACAATGTATCTACCGCATCTGCTAGAAAAATGATAGGATAGATAATGAAAACTTTCAAAACTAGGGACGTCAAGCCCATGATAATTCTCTTCAAATCGCTTGTTATCTCTAGGCTGGAATACTGCTGTACACTAATACACTAACTGACCCCTTCAAGGCAGGCGAAATTGCTGACCTAGAGTATGTACAGAGAACTTTCACAGCACACATAAGTACGATAAGACACCTAAATTACTGGGAACAGTTGAAATTCCTTGATTTGTATTCCATGGAATGAAGGCGAGAGAGATACATGATAATATATACGAAAATCCTAGGGGGAATTGCCAAACTTGCACACGAAAATCACTCCCTATGAAAGCAAAAGTCTGGTTGATCAAACTCTGATCCACCACGAGGTATGCTCCAAGTATTCACTCCCTCTCTCTCCTCTTCCTCTCTCTCTCTTCTCTTCCTCTCTCTCTCTCTCACCTCTTCCTCTCTCTTTTCTCTTCCTCTCTCTTTTCTCTTCCTCTATCTCTTCTCTTCCTCTATCTCTTCTCTTCCTCTATCTCTCTCTCCTCTTCCTCTCTCTCTCTCCTCTTCCTCTGTTTATTTCGGCATCTCTCCCCTCTTTCTTGTTCTCGCACTCTCTGTATCTTTCATTCCCACCCTCAGGATGCAGCAAGTAACCCAATAAAGGAGGGAAAGTTTTGTAGTTGTGTGTGACACGAAAAAGAATGTAATGGAAAATATCGAGAAGGGTACAGTGCAGACAGATGGACTATGTGTGAGTGTCTAGTTCACAGTTCTCTCTGATCATCTCTAGCTCTTCAGCCAAGCCTTTGCTCACTGAAGATATGAGGGGGATTTTTCCTTGCCATTTTGGGAATTGTTAAATCTACTTTTAAATCCGTTCGGAAGCTGGATGTATCTCGGACAGTCGTGATAGACGAAGCAACCCCGCATTTCTCCCCCCAGTCCCCTCCACTACCCCTGCTAAAATGCATCAGCCATTAAATACTGAATTTTTTCGGGAGAGGAAAACCGATTATTATTAAACTTGATTTAAAGGGTTTTAAAAAAATTTAGTATTTTACAAATAAAATGGTCAGATCTGAACATACTTACTAGTTTTTTACTCTCCGCTGTGCTGTTTTTTTGGCCCCTTTTTTGAAATTATAAACGATGTTTGTATCCGTCCCGGATCAAGATCAAAGCAAGTTATCAGTGACTTTTTAACAGTTCACAACTGACAAAGAAATTGTGGTTGCACGGGTCGAGTCAGCTCCTGGCCCCGCCTCTTCACTGGTCGCTACTAGGTCACTCCCTCCCTGCTCCGTGAGCTTTATCAAACCTCTTCTAAAGCTATGTAAATATCATGCCTCCAATACATCCCTTTCCCGACTTTTTCACTTCCAGACAACTCTTGATTGACGAAATCTTCCTAACACCCCTGTGACTCATCTAGTCTTCAACTTCCAATTGTGACCCCTTGTTGCTGTGTCACATCTCTGAAACATCCTGTTTGTGTCCACCATGACGATTCCTCTCAGTATTTTATATGTTGTTATCATGTCCTCCTGTCCCTTCTATCCTTCAGTGTCGTCAGGTCAATTTCCCTTAACCTCTCCTCATAGGACATGTTCCTTAAGTCTGGGACTAGTCTCTTCAAACCTTTGCACTTTCACTAATTTGTTGACATGGCGAAATGTGGGTTCCAAAATGGTGCTTCATACTCCAATATGGGCCCTGAACGACTCCTTACTGAGATGTTCGAATGTTATTCTTATGTTTGTTAGTCACCCGTATGCCGCAGCAGTTATTTTGTTGATGTGCCCCTCAGGAGATGTGCTATACTCACCCCAAGATCCTTTTCCTTGAGTGAGGTTTGAAGTCTTTGGCCCCATAGGCTGCATTCTGTCACAGTCTTCTTTGCGCTTCTCCCATCTTCATGACTTGGCGGGGTTGAGCTCCAGTACCCATTTGTTGGACCAAGCTTGAAGCCTGTCCAGATCCCTTTTAGTCCTACCTGGTCCTCTGACTGAATTCTCCTCACTAACTTCACTTCATCTGCAGGATGATGGGAAGTTAATTCTAGTCAGTTCCTTCCGTCATGTCATTCACAAATACCAAAACAGCACGCCTAGCACTGACCCCTGTGGAACTCCGCTGGTCACAAGCACCACTCCGACACCTCGTCGCGTAAAAAAAAAAAAAAAAAAAAAAAAAAAAAAGGACTCACAGGTAAGTACCCACATGGGGCGAGGGAAGTGGGGATAGGCCAAGAATAGGTGGGTGAGAGGAAAATAATTTAAGAAGGAACGAGTCAGGATAAACCCAACCGCAAGTCATTTTAAAGCTTGTAGTCATTGTCACCGACAGCTGACATCTATCACGCCCCCTGCAAGACTGGTCACGCAAAACCGGGGAAAGGGGTTGTCGGGGGGCAAAGGCATCGACAAATTGCTTCTTAAAAATAACTGCCGGACGACTCTCCTGGGAATGGCAGGTAAAGGCGAGTAAGAAACAACAGATTTGAATAATACATTATAGATTTTAGGTAGGAAACCTCGAGAGATAAGGTCTAAGTGGAAAAAAAGCAAAGCATATTTTAGGTGTATCGTACACAGTTTCAGTCTCCTCCTCCCATCTCTTCACCTACCAACCCTCCCCCCTCCACTTCTTTCCCATCTTCTCCTTTCTATGCTGATGTTGTCCACAATTATCTCTCTACAGCTTCTGCACCATCCACGAGATCCTCAGTTCTCGAGACAATTGTGATGACTGCTGTTCATTGTGCTAAAAATTGTGACAAAGTTCACCCCTCCCCCAATGATCTCCTGGCAACAATTTGGGTAAAATTCTTTCCTAATTCTCTCTTCCTACTGATCCTCCCCCAATTCCCCCCCAATGCTTGCCCTGATCCGATGCATCCTCCTTCCCTCCTCTCACTTGGCTTTGCCAAAAATCAACCATCTTTCGTCTCTTTTCCCCCATCTCAGCCTTCTCAAAGGACAAGATCTAAACTAAACGAAACAAAACTCATCCTCCACATCAAACACACACACGAGCAACGGTGCTAAACCAAAACACCGCCCTTCTCCTCCACCCCCCCCTCCTCGCGTTCCTCTCCTCCCTCCACCTTCCATCTTCCTCTATCTGCTCCAAAAACCCCCTTCCCCCACAAGATCCTTCACCCCAACACCTTGACGCAGCAATAAAATTTCTTGATGGGGCATGTCTGCTATCCTTACCCACCCGTCTTCCCTTCCCCCAACGTCGCGTACCATGACTCGCTGCTGCCTTTTTTCAGGATTCTCTGATCCACTGCAGTGCCCTCCTTTATATCTGCCTGGTCTTAGCTTTGCACTAATCTCTTGAGTGGAACTTGTGAAAAAAACTTTCTTACAGTCCATGAAAACAGTATACCCACACCCCCTCTTGTCTTACTGCTGTCACCTTGTCATAGAACTCCAGTAGGTTTGTGACAAGATTTTTTTTCCCTGAATCCGTGCTAGTTGTCGTTGAAACTCATTTCTTTCTAGATGCTCTACCACTCATCGTAATCTTCTCCATGACTTTGCATACACTGTATATATTCTGTAGTTTGGTGCCCCGTCTTTTTTTTTTAAAAGCTCATTTTTTGTTTCCTACCTCAGGAAGCTGTCCTGTTTCGATAGATGTGTTGAAGATTGTTGTTAGGGGTACACAGAGTGCCTCTTCCCTCCCCCAGAACCCGAGATATGTTATCCGGCCCCACCCCTTTGATAATGTAGTTTGCTTAGCCCCTAATCCCTTTCCCCTCTGTTGTATGTATTGTGCCCCCTTGGGGTTTGGTAACCCCCTCCATCCTTTCCACGTTTCAGTCCCTTTCTGTCTCCACTGTGAATATTTTTAAATCTCAAGTTGAGCTCCCATACTTCTCGGTCATTTTTTGATCCCTCTCCT
The DNA here is from genome assembly GCA_009830355.1 of Cherax destructor. Lineage (NCBI taxonomy): Eukaryota > Metazoa > Arthropoda > Malacostraca > Decapoda > Parastacidae > Cherax > Cherax destructor. The sequence goes on along the minus strand of WNWK01036259.1, from coordinate 13,041 downwards.
TCTTTCCTCAGCCTCATTACTTGGTCCTTGACTGTTGTTTTTCCCCTCATGTGACTATACAACAGCTTTGGGTCGACTTCAGCTGCTATGACATTTTCAAATTGTCATTGGGCCTCCCCCCTTAAATGTTCATTTTAAATTTTTTTGGTCTTCAACTACTCTCATTCTCCTGGGTCCTTTGCTTCCTATACTTCTTCCATTCTCTAGCACATTTAGTTTTGGCCTCTCTTCAACTCTGGGTGAACATAATGTTGTCACACATTCCATCATCTCATTGACTGACTTCTTTGCAAGTTCTCTGTTCCACTGAACCTCATGCAGGAAGTTCCTCTTGTGGTTTGGCTTCCTTTGCTCTTCTTTTCCTGCTTCCCTCTCCACTAGTACTCTACTATGTATTCAAAGCCCAGAACCACATGATCACTAGCTCCGAGGGCCTTTCATTGTGATGTTCAATCTGCACTACTTAAAGTGAAAACTAGGTCCAGTCTTGCTGGTTCGTCTTTTCCTCTCTCTCTGGTAGTGTCTCTAATGTGTTGCTGCATGATGTTTTCCAGTACCACCTCCAACATCTTTGCCCTCCAAGTTTCTGGGCCCCTATGTGGCTCCAGGTTTTCCCAGTCGATTTCTTTGTGTTTGAAGTCACCCACAACCATTATCTTTGCTCTGCCCATGGGCCCTTCAGGCCACTTCAACTAGTGTGTCAGCCATTACTCTTTTACTCTCATTATTCTTGTCTTGGTCTCCTGCTATTCTGTGGTGGGTTATACATCACTGCAATTACCACCTTGGGACCTCCAGACTGAAGTGTTCCTATTATGTAGTCTCTTTCTATCCTCAGCCTCCTCTTTCCAGCTTCTCCAAATCCTATTGGTTTTTGATGAGCAGTGCCACTCCTCCACCCTCTGTTCCCTCTGTCTTTCCTCAGAATTTGATATCTTGTGAGCATTGTTTCTGTGAGAGCTATGATGTCCGGTGATGTCTCTTTGATTCTTTCGTGCCACTCCTCCCACTTATTCATTATTCCATCTGCGTTGGTGTACCATACCTTCAGTTTCCCTCCAACACTGTGTTATGGGGGTTTGTGAAGGTTGGAGGACTGGTAGATCTGGCAGGGTGCTGTTGGCTTCTACTGTATAGTGTGGGGTGGGGCTGTGGGATATTGTGCTTAGATGTGAGGTTCTAAGGGTAGTTCTGTGTGTGTTTGCACTTCTTGCTCTGCCTGGCTCTGGTTGTCCTCTGCTGACTGTCTTTGTCTCTATTTCTAGCTCCTTTCGTTTTTGTGTTCTCTCCCTAGTTGTTTTGTTCTGTTTTCGTTCTGTCTATCTAGGAACACCCTCTTGTATGTTGACTCCTTCAACCATGATTTCTCTTGCAGGATCCTGTTCTGCCCTGTTTCTGTCTTGAATCAGATTGACCAGCTGATTTCTCCCCTTCAAGTACATCCTATTCTCTGAAAATTTATTATCTAAGTCATGTCCTCCTCACCTATTTCTTTGATGTTTTCAATCTCTTGTTTTCTTCTGCAGTCTTTCATTGAGTGTCCTCCCTTCTCTCTCCTAAAGCCCATGAATAAGACTGACTTCACCCTCTCCTCCTCCCATTGCCTTTCCCTGTGTGTCTCTGGGTTCCATTTGTACATAGCCATTGTCTCCCATATTTATTCATGTAGCTCTTGGTGGCTTGGTTTCCCTGCATGGAACCTGTCCTTTCTCTATCTGCACCTTGCCCATTACTGCAACCAAAGCACCCAACAGCTCACCATTTTCATTCTTCGGCCTTGCTTGGTGAACTGATAGGGCATTAGTGTAAGTTTGTCTATTCCCCTTTTTATTTCCCCTTGTTTAATGGGGGGTACCTGAATCAGATGCCATAACTATAACTCGTTTCAGTATATTTACCTCATCTTCTATGGCTCATATCTTGGTTTCTTTTGGTTTTCTCTGACTCCCATTTATTCTTCTCTTCCACCATCTTCTATATTTTCAAAGCTCCTTCCCCCTCTTTTTCATCCTTTTTTATTCCTTCCTTTTTTTCTTCGTTTTCAGGCCCATCTTCCTCTGATCCCCGAGTCTTACTCACCCTCTGGGGCCCTTTTCTTTTTTTTAATGGGTTAGGTTTTTTTTGTGTGTGCTGTTTTTTGGGGATTGTGTATGTATGAGTGTGTCTCCTAATTGTGGTTTTTTGGTCGAGTCAAGCTCCCCCCCCGCCATTTCCCTGTGTGTACGTATGTACCTGGGTTTTTTTTTGTGCTGTGTGTGTGTGTGTGTGTGTGTGTGTGTGTCCCCCATCCCCAGTTGTGGTTGCAGGGGTCGAGTCAACCCGGCCCCGCCTCCATGCCGCTACTGGGTCACTCTCCCTGCCCATGGCTTTATCCCTCTTCTTAAAGCTATGTATGGGCCGCCTCCCCTACATCACTTCTAAACTATTCCCCTTCCCGACCATCTGTATGAAGAAATATTTCCCCAATATTTTGTGATTATCTGGGCCAACTTCCAACTGTGTCCCCTTGTTGCTGTGTCCCTTCTGGAACATTCTGTCTTTGTCCACCTTTTAATTCCTCTCAGTATCTTTTGTCGTTATCTTCCCTCTATCTCTCCTGTCCTCAGTGTCGTCAGGTCTTTCCCTTAACCTCTCCTCGTAGGTGGGCGTGTGCGGGCATGTGTTGGAGAGGGGGGGGGAGAGAGGTAGAGAGGTGGAAGAGGGAGAGAGGTACAGAGAGTGTTGTAGAAAAAAGAGGTAAGGAAGTAAAAGGGGGGAGAGAGGGGGGGGGGAACGACGGGGAAAAAAGGGGGACCATTTGGTGGGACAGAGTAGTGGAAGGGGGGAGAGGAAGGCCGTGATGGAGGGACAATAGCTTATGTGTTTTTGTGTGTGTGTGTGTGTGTGTCCAATTCTACTCACCAATTGTTTAAAAGGGGTTGAGTCATCCCCCGGGCCTCTTCACTGGCCCTACTGGTCTACTCTCCCTGCTCCATGGTTTTTTATACTTTTTTAAACTGTGTATGGACCCCGCCTCCACTGCATCCTCTCTAGATTTTTCCCCTTGCTGGCTCTCAGGCTAAAAAATACTTCCTAAAACCCCCGTAATATCTGAATTTTCAGCTTCCAGTTGTGACCCCTTGCCCCTCTCTGAAAAAATTTGTCCCTATCCCCCTTCAATTCCTCTCGTATTTGATATGTTATTTTAATGGTCCCATCCCTCCTGTCAGTCCAGGTTTGTACCCTGTCCCAAACCTCTTGTAGGCTTACCTTATCCTCTTCCCCCTGTTTCTCATTAGTTTCACATCGTCTCAAACAGGGACACCTCTGTCTATACCGTCCGTCGTATCATTCACTATACAAAAACAGCCCTGGTCCTAGGACTGACCCCCTTTGGAACCTCGCTCCCATTCACCCACCCCCACACCCCCTCTGGGACCACACATTGTTTCCTTCATGTCAGGTATTCCCCCCGGGCCACTGCAGTACTTTCCTGCTCCACCCCCATCTACTTTACAATCAGTCTCTTTTTTTTATATTGTGTCGATAGTTTTCTCATAGGCCAAAAATCGTCTACCCATCCCTCTCTCTCCCCTCATACTTCTGTTACCTTGCCATAGATCTCCAATAGCAGTGATGCAATTTTTTCCCTCCTGAATCTTCTGAATGTCATGTATTGGGCTATTCCGTTCTTGGTGTTCCACCACTCTTTTCCTGATAATCTTCACCATAACTTTCATACAGTACATGTCAGCAACATTGGTCTGTAGTTTAGTGCAGCCTGTCTCCTATTTAAAAAAGGGAGTACATTTGCTGTCATCCACACCTCAGGCAGTTGCCATGTTTTTTTAGATTTATTGAAGATTTTGTTAGAGGCACACACAATGCATCTGCTCCCCCTCAGGACCCAAGGAAAGATATTATCTGGGCCCCACCTTTGGGGATCTAGTTCTCCCCGCAGTGTCTTCCTTCTCCCGGTTGTGTGCAGTTGAGGCACTCGGTGGTGCATCCACCACCTCAGTTTGCTGAAACCCCCCTCTCCACTGTGAATCCCCCTAAATCAGGCTGAGCTTTCCATACTTCCCCGGGCGTTCCTTGCTTCCTTCCTTTCTTCCTCAGCCTGATTACCTGGTCCTTGACTATTGTTTTCCCCTGATGTGGCTGTATAACAACTTTGGGTCAGATTTGGCGTTTTTTGCAAATCGTTCTCATTTGACGCTGGGCTTCTATTGTTATCTATGCATATTCATTTCTGGCTCTTTGGGCTCAACTCTGTTCTCTCCCCCCCTTCTGGTAAGCCATGGACTTACTCTGCTCTATCTTTGTTTCTGTTGCCCCTTGGAAAAAACTTCCCCCTGCCTCCTAAAAATTTGGTTGGCCGTGTTCCATCATTTCTTTCTTCTTTCTCTCTGGCCCCTTCCCCCCTGCACCTCATCCAGGTTTGCCTCATTTTGTGCAAAACTTTTTGGAAGATTGGCTTCTCTTGTCCTCGTACTTTCCTCCATATTTTCATTTGTATTCAAACACAAAACCACATGTTTCAAGATTTGGGCCTTTTTGTGTTCCCCATGTCTAGTTGTTCAAGGTGCAAGTCCAACCTTTTGGGTTTATCGTCTCCTCTCTCTCTCTTTGGTTTTTACCCCCAACATGTTGGGACATAAATTTTCCAGTACCGCCTCCTGCATCTTGGTTCTCCACGTCTCTGGTTCCCCATGTGTCTTCAGATTCCCCAATTCAATCTCCTTAGGTTTAATCCCCATGATGAGTAACTTTCCCCTGCTCAGGTAGGCCCTTCTGGAAACCTCGGCTAGTGTGTTCACCATCATCTGTTGCTTTTATCACATTCATATCTTGGCCTCCGCTTTTGGTGGTGGGTTGTACATCACTCCTCAAAACTCCATTGGTTTTTGATGGCAGTGCAACTCCTTCCCATCACCCTTTTTTTTTCCTCAGGATCTGATTTCCAGATGGGAAGATTAATTTGTTATCACTTGCATGAGCTTTGTTTTGTAATGCTATAATGTCCGGGGATGCCTCAGTGATTCTTTCTTGCCACTTCTCACTTTTTTTTTTAATTCCATCTGCAGGGGGGTAATATTTCTTTCCTTTCTAAAATTTTTATTCTTGGGGGGGTTTTGGGGCAGGTCTGGATATTAAGGTAGTCAGCTGGTGTTGCAGTATTGGGGGGGGGTGGAATGTGGGGGGGGGTGTGTCTTGGTTGGTTAATGTGTTTGGTTGGTGTAGGATTGTAGGGTCGAGGTTATCTGTGGCGGTTTTTTGTTGGCAGTTGTATTTCTTTCCCTTCCTGGCTGTGCTTCCTGTCTTCTTTACCTTCCTTGCCCCTTTATTGCCTCGGCACCTTCTTATTTTTTTTCCCAGTTGTTCCCATTATTTTGTGTTCTTTGCAGAAAAAGGTACACTCGCTTTTTTTTTCAGAAACCCTTTACCAGTGGTTTCCACTTCAGGATTTTGTTCAATATCCTTTCTGACTTGAATGGCAATTTGATTGGAGGGTTTTTTTTCTATTAGTGCCCCTAAGTCTAAAAAATTTGGTATTTGGGCATGCCCCCCCTGTTCAAAAAAGATGCTCTAAATTTTTTTTATCCCCCCTTTTTTTTTCATCATAGGTTTCCTTTCTGCCCAGGGCCCCCGTGAATAATAATTTCTTCTCCTTTCTTCATCCCTTTTGTTTCCCTCCATGTCTCTGGGTCCTTTAAAATACCCCCTTGGTTGTCTCCTTGCATCTTCCAGCCCCCAGTGGCTTGGTGTTTCCTCAAGGTCTTCTTTTTCTTTCCCCCCTTCAATCCCCCCTGTCCACTGATTTTCCCTTTCCCCTTAATAATTGGTACTTTTGGGTCGTCGCCTCTAAATTCCCTTCATCACTTGAGCCCCCGCTTCTGAATCCTTTTTTTTGCAGCAGAACTCTAACTCCCTTTCTTGCCCTGCTCACCCCTTTTATTCAAAACTCGCCTGGCCTTTTCCCCCCCCTTCCACTGTGCTCTTTTTTCTTTCCCCAATGCTTCTTGTTCAGCCCAACAATCCCCAGTACCCTTGCTTCTTCGAAAGTCCACGTGTGGATGTGTGTGTGGGGGGGGGGTTCTTTGTGTTTTCGCGGTTGTGGGTATGGAAGCCAAGGAGGGATTTTGTGGGGTCTGCTGTGTGGATGGTGTTTGTCCATTGGAAGGGGGCCCGTGGGTATGGAGTGTGGTTTCATTTGTCTTTTTTGGTTTGGTTGGGAGATGCTTTGGGGGGGGGGGGGGGTGTGCTGGAGGCTTCCCGGGGGGGCTTCCATCCAACGTGCATGATCAGTTTCTTTTTCCCTCCTCTGATATTGCCCCTCTCAGTTTTCCCTTCCATGCTCTACTGCAGTCGGGGGCACATAGGCGTATTTTTTTTTTTTTCTTTAATCTTGGTTTCTTCTGCAAATCCTGTTTGGGTAATAATTTGTAATGAATGTCAATTTGATAGTAAATTTTCGCCCCTCGAAAACCCTAGTTTGAAAATGTGAAAACTGATATGTTCCTTCTTTCTGAATTTTCACTCACCATTAGATGGGCAAAAAAACCACGGGTTCGATCCCGGCTAGTTGCAGTATTGGTATCGATTAAATACCACTCGAACGCCCCTGCATAATGCCGTGACGAAAATCAAAGACCTACCATACGGGGGGGTCTTTTCCCCTCAGTCATTATGCCGGGTAGGGCCTTAGCATGATGTCAAGGCCTGCCGCCACACTCCACAGTGACTCATCAGTGCTCACGTTGCTACCGTGGTGGGGGAAGAGTTGCACTTTTGTCTCTCCTCCGCCCCTCTTTTGTCTGGTGTTCCCCCTTTTGGCTTGGGGTATACATGTTTGATTATGGATAAAAAAGGGAACTTTAACACCTGAAACCAGACGAAAGAAATAGTGGAGAATGTTGGTTATGAACATTCAGTGAGGAACTGTGTACAGCTTTTCAAGGCTGGTGGCGGGGGCAGTTACCATCCCAAACCTCGGGGCCGGCCCCTCAAAGACTCTGTTTGTACCTTAACTGTGTTAAAAAGCAGTTAAGGAATAAATCTCTGAGTTTAAAGGCCATATCTTCTCTCAGAGGTGTCTGTAGAACTTTAACAGACGTGTGTCAGAACTGGGCTACAGTAGTCACTGCCTGGTTAAGAAACTGATTATCTCCAAGCCACAGAAGAAAAGTAGGCGGGTTATGAAAAAAATATCTTCACTGGACTCCTCAACATTGGTCTGAAATACTTTGGAGTGTAACCGTAGGGAAAATGTGTCCCGGGCCCCTGAAAGGGACCACTAGACTCTGCTACACCTGTAGGACCACCAAACACCCAGACTCGCTCATGGTTTAGGGGTGTTTCATTCAGAGTGTTGGTGAACTCATTGTGCTTCCCTAAACCCAGTATATGAACCAGTATGATTACCTGGAGTTATTGTGTGACAATTTACATGAGGCGTTTGACAAATGTGAGGCTACGGTTTCTATGCGGACGGTGCACCGTGTCATACCGCCAAATCTATAGTTCAGTGGCTTAAGAACTGTGAAGTTCGGTTCTTTAATGACTGGCCAATCAATTCCCCCAGACCTAATCCCTATTGAAAACTTCTGGTCAACAGTAAACGAAATTTACTGGGCAGGATATAAGTTCTATCCCGCACCTGGAGGCTGCTCTACATGAGGCATGGAATATTATTCCTCCCAAAACCCTTAAAATTTGTGTGAGAGTCTTCCTACACAGCTGAAGGACGTGATTAAGCATGAAGGACGCAGCACGAAGTATTAAAATCTCAGTAAGTGTGCAAAAAAAATATATTATAATCTTGCATGGCATGTGTTTGTGTTTTGGTACCTTTGGGGCAGGGGCAGCATAATGCCGTACTAGCACTGTATACTGCTTGTGGGGCTAGTAAGTAAGTAAGTAAGTTCATTCAGGTATACACAAATACATTTACATACATTATCATACATAGCAGCATATGTGTAGAGAACCTAGGATAACCCAAAGTCAGACAGAGTGACTTATTTCCATTGGGGTCCCTTACATCAAATGGAGAGTAAAATGAAATTAGCTCTGAGGCACCCACACCATCGTATGTCCTCAAATCACGGTACAACACCTAACTCTGCTGGGTGCGTGATCTTTGTTGGATTGGATGATCCAGTGGGTTAAAGCGTCATGAATTTTTGCTCACAGTGAGGCGGCTAAAACAACAGGGGTTCGATCCTGAGGGTAATTTCAGTGTTGTTATTGATTAAATATCACTCGTTTATGGTTACAATAAAGAAAAACTTTCATTCACTCTTGCCAGAGGTATGCTTACACTATAGTTATAAAACTGCATCATTAACACCCCTCCTTCAGAGTGCCGGCACTGTAGTGTATATATATATATATATATATATATATATATATATATATATATATATATATATATATATATATATATATATATATATATATATATATATATATGCAAGAAAACCACTATGAAAAATAGAAAAATTTCCCAAGCGCTTTCGTGACTACTCACATTATCAAGGAACTATAACAGGAAACATGACAAAAAGGGCTATAGGCGAGACTACACCTCACAGTCACATCACACTAACAAAGACTACACTCACAGTAGCGTAACATCGCACGACTCTGTGAAGGTGTAGTCTTTGTTAGTGTGATGTGACTGTAGTGTGATCGCCACCATATAAGCCCTTCTTGTCATGTTCCTGTTATATTCCTTGATAATGTGAGTGTCAGAAGCACTGGAATTCTTCTATTTTTCATAGGTTTTCTTGCATATTTGATATCACCTGTTTACTGTGATCTTTTTGCATATATATAAAGTAGTGTACAATCTGCCAGTATGGCTCGGAAGTAGATACTTCCGGTCTGCTCCCCACTTCCGGTCGGCCCACCCCCACTTCCGGTCTGTCCAACCCCCACTTCCAGGGCACCCCCACTTCCGGTCGGCCCCCACCCCCTTGACCCCCCTTTTTTTTTTTTTTTTTTTTTTTCGCGCGCCCTTGCCCGCGCCCCGCCGCGCCCTTCCGCCCCGAGCTGCCTTCTGCAGCGCCTTCTGCTGCGGATCGCCCCCGCTTCTCGATTTTTTTTTTTTTTTTTTTTTTCATCATGAGCAGGTCCGCACCCCCCACCCCCTCACCCCCCTCACACCCCTGAGACCCTCATCCCTGAGCGGTCTCCTTCCGCGCGCTCGAGCCCCGCCCCGCCGCGCGCGCCGCCCGCCCGCGCCCCGCCCAGCGCCCCGCCCCGCACCCTTCGCGTCGAGCCGCCCTGAGCCGGCCTTCTGCAGCGCCTTCTGCGGATCGCCTTGCTCCTCGATTTTTTCGAATTTTCCCTACTTTTTTCCAAAAATTTCGAATTTTAGAGGGATTTCAATTACTCAGATCAAGATTTACATCGATTTTCATGAATAATACAAAATTTCCTTGGATCAAGTTCCCTTATGGGGCAAGCATTTTGTATAACCCCTATGGGGTAGAATTTTCTCGATTTCAATAAAAAGAAAGAAAAGACTCTATTTCAATAAAAGAACTAAAGACTCATTTTTACTAATTCATCAGAAAAGACAGCCTATGGGGTCTCTCTTTAAGTTAAACGAGCTAAAATTAGGTTAACACTAATACACATTTTTCATCATTTATTTATTAATACATATACAGTTATCGGTTAACAGAGTAAAAAGATATTTTATTTATTAATACATATATAAATATAAAAGATACAATTTTTTCCCTGTTTTCAGGTAATGGTAACCCTATGGGGGCAAGCATTTTTGTATAACCCCCTATGGGGTAGAATTTTCTCGATTTCAATAAAAAGAACGAAAGACTCGATTTCAATAAAAGAACGAAAAAAAATAAGGGTGACAACCTCTCTTTTTAATCTTTACCCGTACATATTTCACCTTTTACTTACTTATAGACTTACAAGTGAATCTCACACTCCTTAACTGAACCTCCTTTGCATCTCCCCTCTCCCCATTCCCCCACTCACTCCACATGGATACTTAACCCAGATTTAAAAAAATTTTCAACACTTTGCTCTCCCTACACTTTTCCCTTTTATTAATTATTCACACAATTTTCACTCATATCCCACAAAATCCCAAAATTCACTATTCTACCATGTACAAACCACCTCACACCCCTTAACCAGGATAACAAATTTTCAATTTTTTAAAACCATGTACAAGCCCTCAACATTTCCCCAGCACCTCACTCTTCCTTTCATATCTCTTCCCTTCACCTCCCCCCCACCTCACTCACTCACACACACACAAATCCAACGATACAAGCCATTTTAAATTGATATAAGATCTACACTCATTGAAACTTTTTAATTTTTTATAAAATCTTCTTACAGCATATATTTTCCCCGGGATTAAAAATACAATCTTTCTAATCTTTCTATTAAATCATTTTTTTAGAAAAAATTTAAATTTTTTCCCAACTTACCGCATACCCTTCCTGACCATCACGGGTCGCCAACGGATTGAGCAGGACCTACGTAACCCATGTTTCACATTAAAACTCTTTTCCCAAAAATTTTTTTCATTCTATATTTTCAAAATTCCAATCCTTTAATTTCATTAAAATTTACCCACACACCCCCCCAACCCCACCCCAACCCCATCTCCCCCCATCACGGCCCCCGCGCCTGGGCCCAGCCCCCCTTTCTCTTTTCAAAACCCCCCAAAAACCCCCAACCACAAAACACCCCCCAACACCACAACACACAAAAACAAACCCCCCAAAAAATTCCCCATCATCACTCTTTTTTTCCATTTTTACAACACCCAAAAAACCAATCCCCCCATAAAAAACCCTTTTATACTAATTAAAAAACTTGGAACATCCAAAACACTCAACTTTTGTCCCCCAAAACCCCAAAAAAAAATTGAAACCCCAAAAACCTTGAAACCCCAAAACCCATTGAACACCACCAAAACCTTTGAACCCAAAAACCCCCAAAAATTTAAACCCCCCCAAAAACACCTTGAAAAAACCAAAAAAAAAAAACCAAAAACACCACCAAAACAATCAAATTTCCCCCCCAAAAACACCATTGAACCCGAAAAAACACCTCTAATCCCCAAAATCTTTAACACCATCACACCCACATTTTCCCCCCTTTTCAGGTCAGGCAAACTTTTCGCTTTCTCACACCCTCAACATCTCATTCATCATTTGAATCCCTCAAAACACTATCAAACCCAAAAAACAAACCTAACCTAACAACTTTAAATCATTAAAAATACACATTCCCAAAAATAACACAGTAAAAAATTTTTATAAACTCCCCTCAAATTATCCAACTTTATAAGATCATTTTCTCCATAAGACCCATTTTTTTTTCCCCTTTTACTAATTCATCCCAAAAAAAAAAATTAGAACATTTTCATAAATTCCCCCCGATCCCAACCGAAAAAATATTTTCCCTTTTCTAATTACCCCAAAAAAAATCAAGGGCAAAGTTAAAAATGAAATTTTTTTCAATGGGCCTTCCCAACAAAAATTTTTCCAAATTAAAAGAAAATTCCCAGGTTTTTGAACACATCCCAAAAAAATTTAAAAACTCCCAGTTACTTTGGAACCAAAACAATTTTGAAAACCCAGATTACTTAAACAAAAGTTCCATAAAAAAAATTTATAATCTTTAAACCCCAAATCATTTGTACATCATATGAACCTTCAAAAAAACTATCAAACCCTAAAAAATTTAAAACCAACTTTAATTAAAAACCAAACATGAACCCCCAACCCAAACATATAATTTTCCCCTTTTTCTTCCTCAAATCCTTCCCATTGAATCTTAAGAATCATAAAAAATTTTCAAAAATTCCCCCCAAAACCCAACCCAAAATATTTCCCCCCAAATAAAAACATAACCAAAAAAAAACTAACTAACCAAAAAAAAAAAAGTTAACCAAAAAACCCTTTTAAAACCTTTTTAAAAACACCTTTAAACTCAAAAAAAATAACATTTAACCTAACCAAAAAACACAACCAACCAAAAAAAAAAGCATCTAACTCAACAAACTTAAAAACACAAACACAAATAAATTTAACCTAACCAACTTCCTCCAAAAAAATTTTAATTAAAAAAACCTTCAAAAAAACATAAACCCAAAATAAATTTTTCCAACCAACACCCAAATCACATTACCCTTTCCCCAATAACCGACTACCCCCAACTAAGAAAATTACAAAAAAAAAAAATTTAATAAACCAGAAACACAAACCCCTAAAACAATTCCCAATTTAACCAAATAGCCCAAACCCAAAATCTAAAAAAAAAAAACCAACCATAAAAAAATATAATAAAATGAAAACCATTAGATCCCCCCAATAAAATATTAACCCAAAAAATCTCACCAAAATAAACAAAACCCAAAACAGAATAACACAAAAAAAAACACACAAAAAAACACAAAAAACTTAAGACATAAAAAAAAAAAAAAGGATAAAAAAAATAAGAACCACCAACAATATAAAAACACAAAATTTTAAAAAAAAACAAAAAAATTTTAAATTTAAAAAAAAATTCTATGATATATAAACAAAATAAGACATGCACTATAACATGCCCCCTTATACAGTCATGATACAAAAAAAATTTAAAAGAGCTTAGTCATTCCAAAAAAAAAAAACTATCATTTTTCATAAAAAAAATTCCCCTTGTCATGAAAAAAAAAACATAAGTCTATAACAAAATTTTTAAAAAAGGTTTCACCAAAACACAATTAACTTATAAATGAAAAAATCATAAACACTCTTTTTTTCCCTCCCCCCTTCTGCGCACGAAACTTAAACATCCCAAATAAAAATATTAAAAAAGCCCCACCAAAAAAAAAATTTAACCTCCATAACACCGATTTACACTTTTTCAAACTGAATATTCATACCACACATTTTTCATCATGTAAATCCCTTTTTTTCCCCATCTTCCCCCAAAACCCTTTCCGGGAAAATTTTTAAAAAAAAAAAACCTTCAACTTTCCCCGAACATTTTAAAAAAACAACATAACCCCCAACTAAATCA
>WNWK01036258.1:0-19276 GCA_009830355.1 Cherax destructor | reverse complement strand
TGGGCAGTCTTCCTTTAATCGTCAGTTTATTTGGTTTGTAGGTCTCACTGCTGGTATTCTTGGGTCATTCTGGATGCTACGTAGGTTAGTACAGTTTTGCTTGCAGCTAGGTCATCATAGGAGCTTTGATAAACTCTGTGTGATGAGAAAAATATGGAGCTCAGATGCCGCTGCTGCCGATGTGCTACACACCAGAAAAACGAAAGTGCAGGGAGGCAGAGGAGAAGTTCATTCCAAAGGGTAACAGAAAAAATGGTTAGACCAGAGTGAGCCCATGGTTTAACTGGAGGTGTAAAGAGGCCAAAGCCAAGTGTGCTAGAACATGGAAAAGGTATAGAAGGCAAAGGACTCAAGAAAACAAGGAGTTGAGCAGAAGAACCAGAAACAAATATGCTGGGATAAGGAAAGAGGTCCAGAGGCAATACGAAAACGACAGCATCAAAAGCCAAATCTCAACCAAAGTTGTTATACAGTCACATTAGGAGAAAAACAACAGTCAAGGACCAGGTAATCAGGCTGAGGAAAGAAGGAGGGGAGCTCACAAAGAGTGACCAGGAAGTATGTGATGAACTAAACACAAGATTTAGAGAAGTTTTTACAATAGAGACAGGGATGCTTCCAGCAAACCATGGAGGTAGGGTGCACCAGCAGGTGCTGGACACAATACACATAACCAAGGTAGAGGTGAAGAAACTGCTAGGTGAACTAGATACCTCAAAAGTGGTGGGCCCAGATAACATATATCCTTGGATATTGAGAGAGGGAGCAGAGGAACTGTGTGTGCCACTAGCAGCAATCTTCAGTAAATCTATCGAAACTCGACAATTGCCTGAGGCGTGGAAGACAGCAAATGTAGTTCCAATTTTTTAGGAAGGAGACAGACAGGCAGCGTTAAACTACAGGGCCAACGTCACTGACTTGTATAGTATGCAAAGTTATTGAAAAGATTATCAGGAGAAGAGTGGTGGAACACATTGAAAAAATTGGGCTCATACATGACAATCAGCACGGGTTCAGAGATGGGAAATCTTGTGTCACAAATCTACTTGAGTTCTACGATAAGGTAACAGAGGTAAGACAGGAGAGAGAGGGATGGGTAGATTGCATCTTTTTGGACTAAGAAGGCTTTTGACACAGTACCACACAAGAGACTGGTGCAAAAATTAGAGCAGGCAGGAATAATAGGGAAAGTACTGCAATGGATCAAAGAATGCCTGACAGGAAGGAAACAAAGAGTGTTGGTACGTGAAACAGTGTCAGAGTGGGCGCATATGTCGAGTGAGGTTCCACAAGGGTCAGTCCTAGGTCCAGTGCTGTTTCTTATATATGTGAATGACATGATGGAAGGAATAGATTCAGAAGTGTCACTGTTCGCTGATGATGTGAAACTGATGAGGAGAATACAAGTGGACGAGGATCAGTTAAGATTACAAGGGGATCTGGACAGACTACAAGTCTGGTCCAACAAATGGCTCCTGGAGTTTAACCCCAGTAAGTGTAAGGTCATGAAGATTGGGGAAGGACACAGAAGACCGCAGACGGCATACAGGTTAGGGAATCAAAGGCTGCAAACGTCACTTAAAGAAAAGGATCTTGGGGTAAGCATTATAACGAACATGTCTCTTGAGGCACACATCAGTCAAATAACTGCTGCAGCATTTGGGCGCTTGGCAAACCTGAGATTAGGTTTTAGACATCTGAGTAAGGAGTCATTCACGACATTGTACACCGTGTACGTCAAGCCTATACTGGAGTATGCAGCACCATTATGGAACCCTCACCTAGTCAAACATCATGAAATTAGAGAAAGTGCAAAAAATTGCAACATTTAGTCCCGAAACTGAGAGGTCTGTCTTATGAGGAGAAGATAAGGGAACTCAACCTGATGACACTAGAGGATACGAGGGACAGGGGGGACATGATAACAAATAATAAAATACTGACAGGAATTGACAAGGTGGACAGGGCTCGAATGTTTCTGAGATGGAATACAGGAACAAGGGGCCACAATTGGAAGCCGAAAACCTAGATGAGTCATAGGGATGTTAGGAAGTATTTCTTTAGCCTTAGAGTTGTCAGGAGAGTGAAGTAGTGGAAGCAAGTTCCATACATAGCTTTAAGAAGAGGTATGATAAAGCTCATGGAGCAAGGAAAGAGTGAATTAGTATCGACCAGTGAAGAGGCAGGGCCAGGAGCTATGACTCGACCCCTGCAACCACATATAGGTGAGTACACACACATACATATACACACACACACATGCACACACACACACACAAGCAGCACACACACGCACTACAAAAACCTAACCAATAAAAAGAATGGTGGCTCAGAGAGGAAGTCGAAGACTCAGGGGATCAGAGGAAGATGGTTCTGGTAAGGAAGAATGAATGGAAGAACAATGTAAAAAATGGAACAAAAGTGTGAGAGCAAACTAGGTGAGCTTTCTGTGAATATGGAGAAGATAGTGGAGGCAGAAAAGAAGAAATGGGAGTCATAACCTGAAGCTGCAGAAGCCAGGATACAGGCTCTAGAATATGAGGTTAATATGCTGAAGCAAGATACAGGGCTATTGCCCAGAGGCGACATGGCAATGGAAGCAAGTACATCCCTATTAATTGAGGAGCCCAATGGAAAGGAAAGTGACAAGACTTACACAAAGGCCCAATCACTCCACCAAGCAAGGACGAAGAATGTAGGGGAAGAGTCATTTGGAGCAGGGATAGCAGTGAGGGAAAGGGGAAAGGTAGAAAAGGTGACAGGTCCCATGCAGAGACTCGACCATGACACCAAAAGTTACAGAAAAAGATATGAGAGACAATGCCTATGTAGAAACGGGAACCAGACACACAGAGTGAATGGTAATGGGAGGAAGAGAGGGAGAAGTCAGTGTTCATTCATGGGCTTGAGGAGAGCGAAAGGAGGACGCACAATGAAAGACGGCAGAAGAAAAAACAAGAGATTAAAAACCTCAACAAAGAAATAGGTGAGGAGGACATGACTGATATAATAAATTTTAAAAGAATATGAGGGTACTTGAAGGGGAGAAATCGGCAGTTCAAACTGATTTTCAAGACAGAAACAGTGCAGAACAGGATGCTGCAAAAGACACCACAGCTGAAGGAATCATCAACATACAAAAACGTGTTTCTAGACTGCAACAGACCAAGAACAGAATGACAGCAGCTGATGGAGAAGACACAGAAACAAAAGGGGCTAGGAAGAGAGACAAGGACAGAGTCAACAGAGGACAACCAGAACTGGGCAAAGCAAAAATCGCAAGCACACACAGAACCACCATCAGAACCCCACATCCAAACATTCTATCCCAACACAAACCACAATTCACACTTACAGCTCCCACCCCACAATATGCTGTAAAATCCCATAGGACACTACCAGGCCCCCACCCCCACAGACCCCCCAGAACACAGTGTTGAAGAGGAAACTAAAGGTATGGTACACCAACGCTGATGGAATAACAATAAAGTCGGTGGAGTAGCACGAAAGAATCAAAGAGGCATCACCAGACATCATAGCTCTCACTGAAACCAAGCTCACAGGCATGATAACAGATACCATCTTTCCAACGGGATATCAGATCCTGAGGAAAGACAAAGGGAACAGAGGGGGTGGAGGAGTGGCACTGCTCATCAAAAACTAATGGGATTTTGATGAGCTGGAGAGAGGAGACAAAGACGCAAGAGACTACATAATAGGAACACTTCAGTCTGGAGGTCCCAAGGTGGTAATTGTAGTGATGTATAACCCACCACAGAACAGCAGGAGGCCAAGGCAAGTGTATGAATAGAGAAACAGAGCAATAGTTGACACACTGGCTGAAGTGTCCAGAAGGGCTCATGCGAGCAGGGCAAATCTGCTGATTGTTGGTGACTTCAATCACAAAGAAATTGACTGGGAGAACTTGGAGCCACATGAGGGCCCAGAAACATGGAAGGCTAAGATGATGGAGATAGTACTGGAAAACTTCATGTACCAACAAGTAAAGAACACTACCAGAAGGAGAGAGAGAGAGGAGAGTATGAACCAGCAAGACTGGACCTAGTATTCACCTTGAGTAGTGCAGATATTGAGGACATCACATATGAAAGACCCCTCGGGGCCAGTGACCACGTGGTTCTGAGCTTCAAATACATAGTAGAGATACAAGTGTGGAGAGAAGCAGGAAAGGCAGGACGGACGAAGCTGAAGCACAAGGGAAGGGACTACAGAGGCGTGAAGAATTTCCTGCACAAGTTTGAGTGGGACAGAGCACTGGCTGGGAAGTCAGTAAATGAGATGATGGAATATGTGACAACAATATGAAAGGAAGCTGAGTAGAAGTTTGTACCCAAGATTAACAGAAATAACGAGAAGGCCAGGATGAGCCATTGGTTCACTCAAATGTGTAGAGAGGCTAAAACCAAGTGGGCTAGAGAATGGAAGAGGTATAGAAAGCAAAGGACCCAGGAGAATAAGGAGAGCAGTCGTTGAGCCAGAAATGAATATGCACAAGTAAGTAGGAAGGCCCAAAGACAATACGAGAATGACATAGCAGCGAAAGCCAAATCTGACCCAAAGGTGTTGTACAGCCACATCAGGAGGAAAACAACAGTCAAGGACCAGGTGATCAGGCTGAGGAAGGAAGGAGGGAAGGTCACAAGAAACGACTGAGAATTATGAGAGGAACTCAATATGAGATTCAAAGAAATGTTCACAGAGGAGACAGAAGGGACTCCGGAAAGATGGACAGGTGGACTACACCATGAAGTGCAGAAGATGAGGCTGCTAAGCTAGCTGGATACCTCAAAGGCGATGGGGCCGAATAACATTTCTCCATGGGTCCTGAGAGAGGGAACAGAGGCACTAAGTGTACCACTAACAACAATCTTCAACACATCTATTAAAACAGGGCGACTACCTGAGGTATGGAAGACAGCAACTGTAGTCCCCATTTTTAAAAAAGGAGACAGACATGAAGCATTAAACTACAGACCAGTGCCACTGATATGTATAGTATTCAAAGTCATGGAGAAGATTATCAGAAGAGTGGTGGAGCACCTAGAAAATAATGATCTTATCAACGGCAACCAGCACGGTTTCATGGACGGGAAATCCTGTGGCAAACTTACTGGAAGTTCTATGACAGGGTGACAGCAGTGCAAGACAAAGAGATAGGGGGTAGACTGCGTTTTCTGGACTGTAAGAAGGCTTTTGACACAGTTCTACACAAGAAATTAGTGCATAAGCTGAAGTACCTGTAAGGTATAACAGGAAGGCACTACAATGGATCAGGAAATACCTGTTTCGGAATCATCAGTGAGTCTTGCTACGTGACGAGGTGTCAGAGCGGTCGCCCAGACGGTTCCACGGGGTCATTCAGGACCTACTGTTTCTGGTACATGAATGACATAACGGAAGGAATAGACTAAGAAGCATCCCTGTTTGCAGATGATGTGAAGTTGATGAGAAGTCAATCGGACGAGGACCAGGCAGAACTACAAAAGGATCTGACAGGCTGCAATCCTGGTCCAGAAACTGGCTTAGGAGTTCAACCCCACCAAGTGCAAAGTCATGAAGATTGGGGAAGGGGCAAGAAAACCGCAGATGGGGTACAGTCTAAGGGGGCCAGAGACTACAACCTCATCAAGGAAAAGATCTTGGGGTGAGTATAACACCAGGTACATCTCCTGAGGCGCACATCAACCAAATAACTGCTGCAGCATACGGCGCCTAGCAAACCTAAGAACAGGATTCCGACATCTTAATAAGGAACGTTCAGGATCCTGAACACCGTGTGTCAGGCCTATTGGAGTATGCAGCACCTGTTGGAACCCACACCTAGCCAAGCATGAAAGGAAATTAGAGAAATGCAAAAAGGTTTGCAACAAGACTAGTCCCGTGAAGCTTAGGGGTATGTCCTACGAGGAGAGGTTAAAGGAAATCAACCTGACAACACTATAAGACAGAAGAGATAGGGCAAATATGGTAATGACATATGTATTACTGGAGAGGAATTGACAAGGTGGACTGAGACAGGATGTCTCCAGAGGTGGACTCCAGCAACAAGGGGACACAGTTGGAAGTTGAAGACTCAGATGAGTCACAGGGAAGAGGAAGCATTTATTCAGTCAAAGAGGGTCAGGAATAGTCTGGGAAGTGATGTAGTGGAGGCAGGATCCATACATAGATTTAGGAAGAGGTATGATAAAGCTAATAGAGCAGAAAGAGTGACCTAGCAGCGACCAGTGAAGAGGCGAGTGTGAGTACACACACACAAACACACACATTGTCGTAACACTCACTACACCTGAAGCTGCGTGATCTTTTGAAATAACATAAAGGTCACCAGCAGTAAGTGTGTAGTGATTGTTTGACACTGAAGACCCCAGCACTACTACAACAACCACAACTACCACCACACTACAACTACCACAATTTTGAGGGATATTTCTCTTTATATATTTATTATAAATATTAGCATTATTATATGTATGGTAATGCTATTATTTTATTACATTATACTGTGTTTATGTTCATAATATGTGATTTACATGCAGTGGGAGACCACTAGTTAGAGTGCAGGCTACTAGTTCAGGTACTGGCCTGGCTCCCTCTGGGGGTCACGTCACCTGCCTGACGTCAGCTTACCTAACATTGGCACTCTTCTGTGTTCACACACTACCTGACAAGGAGTAGGTTCACACACCCACTTGACAAGGAGTAGGTTCTACACTCCCTCCATAGGTTGAAGTTAACTTCTCTACCAGAGTAGAGACAGGAGCGCCTCTATATAGAGGTCAC
The DNA here is from genome assembly GCA_009830355.1 of Cherax destructor. Taxonomy (NCBI): domain Eukaryota; kingdom Metazoa; phylum Arthropoda; class Malacostraca; order Decapoda; family Parastacidae; genus Cherax; species Cherax destructor. The sequence continues at coordinate 12,472 of WNWK01036258.1, read as the reverse complement.
TGTCAGCATTTGAGAAGCTCGGACTAGAGTTACACTCTTTAAAGTCTACACACGCTGTAAGTGTTTAGCGCTTCTTTTGATAATAATAATACACGCTGTGAGATCTGGTCAAATTTCCCTCATAAAGAAATTCTCATCTGCTAGAGACTTGCTATTCTAGTCAACATTAATTGTCCAAAGAGACATTGTAACTTTATTGTTCATTTTTATTCTAAAGTAACATTCAGTGAAGAATGAAAGCCTTATGTATATACATAAAATAATCAAGAAAAAGGTACGCAAGAAATACTTCCTTTAGTAAATAACGGCTCACACATATTAAAATTATATTTGATCAAAGTCTTTTCCATCTCTCATTGATATAAATCATATCCTCAGAATAAAGTTGGTATTACGATGTGCATTGGAGGATAAATTCTCCTTCCCTCCTACACATTGCCTATCATAAATAAAGAAATATTGCAATATACAACTACCACCACCCCTACAAGTACCACCACTACTACCACCACCACCACCACTACCACCACCACCACTACCACCACTACCACCACCACTACCACCACCATTACTACAACTACTACAACTACCACCACCACCACTATAACCACCACCACTATAACTACCACCACTACAACTACCACAAATACCACCACCACCACTACCACCACCATTACTACAACTACTACAACTACCACCACCACCACCCTACAAGTACCAATTCCTACAATTACCACCACCACCACTACCACCACCATTACTACAACTACTACAACTACCACCACCACCACCCTCAAGTACCACTCACTACAATTACCACCACCACCACTACCACCACCATTATTACAACTACTACAACTACCACCACCACCACTATAACCACCACCACTATAACTACCACCACTACAACTACCACAAATACCACCACCACCACTACAATACCACCACTACCACCATCAACCTCATCCTATATTAATGATTTTACATTTACCTTGTTTGAAAGAATTACTCTAAGGGCTTAAGAACCTTTGTGTGTTGTGTGTGTGGTATGTGTTTTATTTTTTTGTGTGTGGGGTTGTGTGTGTGTGTTTTTTTTCTGTGCAAGTAACACTCACCTGAAAAAAGAAACAAATGTGTTAGATCATTTTGAGGGTTCATATTTGTCACACTACAACATTAACACTCCTGGTCAACATTTGAGAAGAGAAAAGACAGAAAAGAGGAGACAGAGAAAAAAGACAGAGGAGACAGAGAACATCATCATCTGGGGTATTTTTTCCCCAAATGACTCGTGTCTGCAACATGTTAGTAAACATAAATGTCAACGAAAGTGATTTAAACCCAAATGAAATTGCGGGTCACACCTTAACCACAGCTCCCACAAGGGGCCCAAATTTGGTCAAGCTCCCCAAACTGGCCCAAAAGTTGGTCAAGCTCCCACAACTGGCCCAAAGTTGGCCACAGCTGGCCCAGATAGGAAAACATCATCCTTTTCCCATACTTGTATGTCCCCAAAAAAAGGTTTTTAACTGAGCTGATGAATAACAACTTAGCTGGTAAAAAAGTTGGGAACTGTTTAACACTTCTTTGAAGAAGAAGAGAAGAGAGAAAAAAGAGAGAGAGAGAAAAACTTTTTTTTTCTAAGATTTGGAGAAAACTCTCATTGGTCCACAAAGAACATGCAAATGACCCCCGGATTATTTACGAATTTAAAAAAAAAATTGCATCACGAACGGTTGAGAGAAACCCCTTCTTTTTCTCTCTCTCTCTGTCTCTGTCTCTCTCTCTCTCTCTCTCTCTCTCTCTCTGTCTCTGTCCTTTTCTCTTCTCTCTCTCTTTTCTCCCTTTTCCCCTTTTTCCTGTATCCACCCTACGCATTTTCCCTTTCCCCCCCCCCCCAAAACTCCTTCCCCCACCCTCCTGTCCTTCCCCTCCCCCCCCTTCCCTTCCTCTTTTTTTTTTTTGGGTGTTTGGTTTTTTGTGTGGTTGTGTTTTGTGTTGTGGTGTGTTTTGTTTGTGTGTGTGTTTTGTTGTTGTGTTTGTGTGTGTGTTTTGTTGTGTGTGTGTGTGTGTGTTTTTTATTGACTCCATTTGACTCACCATTTGTTTTATGAGGGATAGCCCCGGCCCGTTTTTCACGATTGCTACTAGGCCTTCCCCCTGCCCATGAGTTTATAAACCTGGTTTTAAACGTATGGTTCCTGCCTCCACTATGTCGCTTTCATTCCACTTCCTGACAACCATGATAAAAATACTTCCTAACATCCCTTTGACTAGGAGTCTTCAAAACCCAGACCCCTTGTTTCTGTGTCCTCCAACATCTTGTCTCTGTCCACCTTATCATTCCTGCATTTTTATATGCGTTATCATGTCTCCCTAACCCCCCTGTCCTCTAGTGTCGTCGGCCGATTTCCTTAACCTTTCTTCGAGGACAATCCCCCTTCCTTGGACTAGCTTTTGGGAAACATTTGCTTTCATTCCACGGGTTGACCAGGTGTGGGTTCCAAAAAGGGGCTGCATACCAAAAGGGGCCCGAGTATATGGTATACAGAGTCTTGAATGATTTTTGTAGGGATTGGGAAAGCTATTCTTAGGTTTCAGCCGCCCGGGTGCAGCAGTTATCTGATTGATTTTCCCAGGATGTGCTTTGGATTATACTCACCCAAGATCTTTTTGAGGAGGTTTGAGTCTTTTGGGACCTAGACTATACCCGTCTGGGGCTTTTTGCCCCCTTTTTTGATCTTCATGACATTACATTTGGAAAGGGGAAATTTAAGGGGGTAGTTACTGGGCCAGGGTTTAGCCTGTCCAGGTCTCTGTAGTCCGCCTGATCCCGACTGATTTTAATTTCCCCATTCTTCCCTCATCTGCAAAAGGGCACTTGAGTCTATCCTTTTCCTTTTTCACATTATACCCAAAAAAACACTGGGCTGGGACTGACCCTGTGGTCCCCCGTTCGGGGCCCCTCCCCACACCCCGTCCGTACCATGACTCCGTTGTTGCTCCTGTCAGCTACTCTCTGATCCATTAAGACCCCTTTCCATCCATGCCTGATCCCTAGTTTTTTACTAACTCTTGGAGGGGAATGTGTCAAAAGGCCTTTTTTGCATTCCAAAATGAACTACCCACTATCTCTCCATGTCTTACCCGTTACCTTGTCATAAAACCCAAAATTTTGACAGGATTTTTCCCTTCCTGAATCCATGCCGTTTTCATTCACAAGCTTGTTCCGTTCAGGCCACCACTTCTCCTGATAATCTTCCATGACTTTGATACCATTCACGGTGACACTGGTCTATTGTGATTGTTCGTGTCTGTCTCCTTTCCAAAAATTCCATTTGCTGTCTTCCATACCTCAGGAAATTTCCCCGTTTCAAGGGGGTTTTTGAAAATTTTGTTAGTGGCACAACGTCCTGCTCCCCTCCCCCAAAGAGATGTCTGGTCCCACCCCCTTGAGGGACGTTTACTTAGCAGCTTTTCATCCAACACTTTTTTATATCCCTGTTGGTGTACCCAAATTCCGACTTCCCAAAGTCCTTTCTGTCTCCCCTGTAAATTTCCTTTAAAACTGTGTTTAGCTCCACATACCTTTTTGGTCGTTTCGGGGCCCCCACCTTCCTTCCCAGCCTGATTACCTGGTCCTTGAATGTTGTCTTTCTCCTGATGTGGCATAAAAAGTTCAAGTCAGACTTGACTTTGATGCTATGTTATTGTACTGTCGCTGGCCCTCCTCCTTATCGTGCATACTGTTTCTGGCCTTCGACTAATCTCTTTATTTTCCTGGTCCTTTGTCGTCTGTACTTTTTCCATTTTCTTTGCACTTAGTTTTCGCCTCCCCACTCTGGGTGAACCAACGGCCGTTCTGGTCTTCCCATATATATATATATATATATATATATATATATATATTTATTAACACATCGGCCAATTCTCACCAAGGCAGGGTGCCCGAAAAAGAAAAACTTTCATCATCATTCACCCCATCACTGTCTTGCCAGAAGGGTGCTTTACACTACAGTTATAAACTGCAACATTAACACCCTCCTTCAGAGTGCCGGCACTGTACTTCCCATCTCCAGAACTCAAGTCCGGCCTCCCGGTTTCTGAATCCTTCATAAATGTTACTTTGCTCACACTCCAACAGCACGTCAAGTATTAAAACCATATGCCTCCATTCACTCCTATCAAATACGCCACACATGCTTGTGGAAGTCCAAGCCCTCGCACACAAAACTTCCTTTACCCCCCCTCCAACCTTTCCTAGGCCGACCCCTACCTGCCTTCCTCCACTACAGATTTATACACTCGAAGTCACTCTGTCTCGTTCCATTCTTCTACATGTCCAAACCACTCAACAACCCTCCTCAGCTCTGACAATCGTTTTGGTAATCCTGCACCTCCTAATTTCCAAACTCCGAATTCTCTGCATTATATTCACACCACACATTGACCTCAGACATGACATCTCCACTGCCTCCAGCCTTCTCCTCGTTGCAACATTCATCACCCATGCTTCACACCCATATAAGAGCGTTGGTATAACTATACTTCATACATTCCCTCTTACTTCCATGGACAAGGTTCTTTGTCTCCACAGACTCGAAGTGCTCCACTCACCTTTTCCCTCATCAATTCTATGATTCACCTCATCCTTCATAGACCCATCCGCCGACATGTCCACTCCCAAATATCTGAATACATTCACTCCTCCATACTCTCCTCCAATCTGATATCCAATCTTTTGTCACCTATTCTTTTTGTTATCCTCATCACTCTTACTTTTCCTATATTCACTTTCAATTTTCTTTACACACCCTACCAAATTCATCCACCAACCTCTGCACTTTCTTCAGAATCTCCTAAAAGCACAGTGTCATCAGAAAAAGCAACTGTGACAACTCCCACTTTGTATTTGCTTTTATCTTTTAGCCCAACACCTCTTGCCAAGACCCTCGATTCACTTTCTTACAACCCCATCTATAAATATATTGAACAACCACGGTGACATCACACATCCTTGTCTAAGGCCCACTTTTTACTGGGAAATAGTCCCTTCTCCTACACACTCTAACCTGAGCCTCACTATCCTCATAAAATCTTTCACTGCTTTCAGTAACCTTCCTCCTATTCCATACACCTGCAACATCTGCCACATTGCCCCTATCTACCCTATCATACGCCTTTTCCAATCCATAAATGCCACAAAACATCTTTACCCTTTATCCCAAAAACTGTTCACCTATATGTTTCACTGTAAACACCTGGTCTACACACCCCCTACCTTTCCTAAAGCCCCCTTTTTCATCTGCTATCCTGCTTTCTGTCTTACTTTAATTCTTTCAAAAACTCTACCATACACTTTACCAGGTACACTAACAGACTTATTCCCCTATAATTTTGTACTCTTTTGTCCCCCTTTTCCTTTATAAAAAGGAAAAATACACCTCTCCCAATCCCTAGGTATTTTCCCTCTTCCATACATTTAAAAAAAAGCCCCAACCACCCCAAAAATTATACCCCCACCTGTTTTAACATTTCTATCTTTATCCCATAAACCCCAGCGTTACCCTTCATTCTCCCCACTGCCTCACGAATTTCCCCCTTTACACCCACAACTGGTTTCCCACACCCCTCAAGATGTTATTCTCCTGCCCTACACAAAATCCAGTTCCCCTGTTTCATCAAATTTAAAAATTCAAAATTTTTTCTCCATTTCCTAATTAATTCCCATTTAAAATTTTCCCTATTTTTAATGAAAACCATTTGTTCTCTAGGTTCTCAACTTATTAACCCTTTTTTCCAAAACTTTTTATTTTCAAAAAAATTTGTGATAAATTCCCCCACTCTCTCATCTGCCTTTTACATTGCTTCACCACTTTAACCTCTTTTTCTCCCATATACTTTTTCCTCCTTGCATTTTACTTTTAAAAACCCCTTATATAATTTTTTCCCTTACTACCCCTTTTCATCATATTCCCCCACCCCTTCCCCCCGCCCCACTCGCCTGTAACCACAAATTCTGTGAACACTAACACTTTTTGGGGGAGAGGATAAGTTGATCCCAATATTGTTTAGATGTGAGCCCAGCGACAACACCTCTATCTGTCATCTATCAGCACTGCCTAGCACAGGTGCAGACAGCCAAACTTCAACCGCTCATCTGCACTGCCTAGCAAATGTTATTTTGTGGAAAAGGCAAATAAGTCCTGTTCAAAAAGAAAGCGGGCTTGCCCCTGTTAATAACTGGCAAGACCCGGGGAACAAAATTACTAGATGCGAGCTTTGGACTACCATTCACATTTTTTGTGATCGTCAATATAGTTTCAGGAAAGGTTACTCTGCTGCTGATCTGTTGTTAAACCTCTCCACTAGTGGCACCAGTCTGGATGAATCCAGAGCCCAGCTGTGTGGTAGCACTGGATATTGCTGGTGCTTTCGACCAAAGTGTGGCACCAGGGCCTCTTGGAAACCTACAAGCACTGGGAATTGCAGGCTCTATGCTATGTTTCCTCAGTGATTACCTTCATGGTAGATCCCCAGTCTAGTTCTCAATGGGACAGTCAGCAAGACATTCTATTTGAGCAAGTGTTCCACAAGGAAGTGTACTGGGACCATTGATTGGAATGTCTACTTCAATGACCTTCATCTCATTCCAGAACCCCATGCATATGCAGACGACTGTACTCTGACATTTACTTATCCAAGAGAGAAAATGCCAGCTGCTGTAAGTTACATCAATCACAAGCTTACAGCTATATCAGTCTGGGGAAAACGATGGTAGGTAACATTTGCTCTGAGAAAACACAAATGATGATGGTCTCTAGGCACCATGATGGTAATGCCGGAGCAGTAGAAGTATGAATGGGGGAGTGTTGGTACCTTGGTAAAAGTTGATATTCTTGGAGTGAAATTTGACTCTAAACTGACCATGAAGAATCATGAAAAACTTGCAAACAAGGTGGCCAGGAAGCTTGACAGTAGAGGTTGCAAGATTCTGTACGAGGACAAGTACGCTCACACCTCAGTATGCTCCACTTTCTTGGACTGCCTATCCTCCACCTCATCTGTGACTTCTTCATAGAGTAGAGAACAGAGCAAGACGAATCATCTCTAGCCTTGACCCAGCCTGGGTCACGCACACACTCACACACACACACACAGGTGGCTAGGTGGCCAAAGACTGCAAACCTCGCTCAAGGAGAAAGATCTTGGGTGAGTATAATACCGAAGCACATCTCTGAATCACACATCAACCAGATAACTGGTGCAGCATATGGAGTGCCTGGCAAACCTGAGAATAGCGTTCCGATACCTTAGTAAGGAATCGTTCAGAAACTGTACACCGTGTACGTCAGGCCCATACTGGAGTATGCAGCACCAGTTTGGAACCACACCTGGTCAAGCACGTCAAGAAATTAGAGAAAGTGCAAAAGTTTGCAACAAGGTTAGTTCCAAAGCTAGGGAATGTCCTACGAAGAAAGGTTAAGGAAATCGGCTGACGACACTGGAGGACATGAGGGTTAAGAGAGACATGATAACGACATACAAAAACACTGCGGGGAATAGACAAGGTGGACAGAGACAGGATGTTCCAGAGAGGGAACACAGAAACAAGGGTCATAATTGGAAGTTGAAGACTCAGATGAGTCAAAGGGATGTTAGGAAGTATTTCTTCAGTCATAGAGTTGTCAGGAAGTGGAATAGTCTAGCAAGTGATGTAGTGGAGGCAGGAATCACACATAGCTTTAAGACGAGGTATGATAAAGCTCATAAAGCAGGAAGGGAGAGAGGACCCAGGTGAGTACAATTAGGTGAGTACACACACACACACACACACACACACAACACATACACACACACACACACACACACACACACACACACAACACACACACACACACACACACACACACACACACACTGTGTTGGTAGCTAAACAAGACATGACTGAAAAATGACTTAGTTGATTTATGACGTCTGGGCCAGACACGAGGAGGGAGGAGGGGAAGGGAGGGAGGGAAGGATGGAGGGAATTAGGGGAGGGCGAGGTTGGAGGGAAGGGGAGGAGAAAGGGAGAGCAATGTCGGAGGGAGGTGGGAAGAGCGATTTGGGAGGGGAAAGAGCGAGGTAGGAGGGGAAGAGCGAGGTGGGAGGGAAAGAGTGATGTGGGAGGGGAAGAGGGAGGTGGGAGGGTAAGAGAAGTAACCTAGGAGAGGGAGGAGGTGGGGATAGACGGGGGTGGGGAGTGTTTCGGCAGGGTTCGTGTGTGGAAGGGGAGGAGGAAAGGTAGACTGCAGTTAGTGGATAAACGTAAATATCGGCAGATAAATTAATAAATAGTCACAGCAACAGAGACAGAGTGGGGTAGATAGCTTCCTACCTTCGAGTTACCTCCCAGTCACCTTCATGAAGATGATAAATTAAGTCACCTTCATGATGATGATCAAGGAGGTCACTTCATGAACGAGTCACCTTCATGAAGATGATCAGGAAGGTCACCTTCATGAGCGAGTCACCTTCATGAAGATGATCAAGGAGGTCACCTTCATGAGCAGTCCCTTCAATAAAGTGTTTCAGTGCCAGCCCATAATCATAGACTATTCTGCCTTCCACCTGGACTTCAGTAGGTTCTGCCTTCCACTGGACTTCAGTAAGGTTCTGCCTTCCACCTGGACTTCAGTAAGGTTCTGCCTTCACCTGGACTTCAATAGTTCTGCCTTCCACCTGGACTTCAGTAAGGTTCTGCCTTCCACTGGACTTCAGTAAGGTTCTGCCTTCCACCTGGACTTCAGTAAGGTCCTGCCTTCCACCTGGACTTAGTAAGGTCCTGCCTTCCTCCTGGACTTCAGTAAGGCCCGGCCTTCCACCTGGACTTCAGTAAGGTTGCCTTCCACCTGGACTTCAGTAAGGTCCGGCCTTCCATCTGGACTTCAGTAGGTCCTGCCTTTCTCTGGACTTCAGTAAGGTCCTGCCTTCCTCCTGGACTTCAGTAAGGTTCTGCCTTCCACCTGGACTTCAGTAAGGCTTCCGAAAGAGCCCCACAGAAGACAATAAAGTGGCAGCACATGATATTGGAGGACAACTTCTCTCGTGGATCGATGAATAGCTGAATAATTTTTCATAGTTTTTATTAATTAGCGTATTTTTATAAAAAAATCATATGAAGTGTACAATAATATCTAAGAGATTTGGCATTCTGACTGCAAAATAATGGATTTCTAGCCATTTTTATTTATATTTTGTGGAAAGTAGAAACATTCAAATTAGAATTTGTTCAGGTTTATTGTCAAAATTAAAGTCAAACCACAGGAGGCCTGCTGGTCCACGCTAGGCAGGTTCATCTTAGAACTAACTCACTATAACCCCAAGTAGCAGATCTAGTAGACCAACTATGCGATTAGTCAACTAACAACTGTGTTGTCAATCCTACATAAGGAGTGCCAAGACTTCAACCAACCTTATATACTTGTAGAAATAAAAATATTATTATTATTATTGTATAGTGCCAGTATCCCATAAATATCTAAACAGAGCACTTTTTTTGGCCAAGAGTGACTAACCAGTTTGTCCAAGATAAAAGTTATCACGACTTGCAAGGGATCGTATACACGCTGGACGGAGATGCTTGGGGAGGATTTTACCTGTCAACTTCTCCTTTGCTGAGCTGTCATCTTTAACTCTAAAAGACATGTACTTCTAGCACTAGAGACATGTCCTCCTACAGTTTACATTTGCTACACCAGGGGGAATGTTGTACCCGGCGAGAACAGACTAATCACACAATGTGAAGCAACAGTTACTGCACAATATAAAAGTACAGGTCAACAATCACTGCACAATACAAAGCAACAATCACAGAGCAATAAAAAGCAACAATCACAGAGCAATACAAAGCAACAATCACAGAGCAATACAAAGCAACAATCACAGAGCAATACAAAGCAACAATCACAGAGCAATACAAAGCAACAATCACAGAGCAATACAAAACAACAATCACAGAGCAATACAAAGCAACAATCACAGAGCAATACAAAGCAACAATCACTGAACAATACAAAGCAAAAATCACAGAGCAATACAAAGCAACAATCACAGAGCAATACAAAGCAACAATCACAGATCAATATAAAGCAACAATCACAGAGCAATACAAAGCAACAATCACAGAGCAATACAAAGAACAATCACAGAGCAATACAAAGCAACAATCACAGAGCAATACAAAGAACAATCACAGAGCAACACAAAAAACAATCACTACAATGAACGTGAAGAGACTCATCACGGTTCAGTTTCACCAGCCACACCTGTCAACACCTGATGGGCCACACCTGTCAACACCTGATGGGCCACACCTGTCAACACCTGATGGGCCACACCTGTCAACACCTGATCAGCCACACCTGTCAATACCTGACCAGCCACACCTGTCAATACCTGACCAGCCACACCTGTCAACACCTGACCAGCCACACCTGTCAACACCTGACCAGCCACACATGTCAACACCTGATCAGCCACACCTGTCAACACCTGACCAGCCACACCTGTCAACACCTGACCAGCCACACCTGTCAACACCTGACCAGCCACACATGTCAACACCTGATCAGCCACACCTGTCAACACCTGACCAGCCACACCTGTCAACACCTGACCAGCCACACCTGTCAACACCTGACCAGGATCACATAAACACTACAAACTAAAGTGTGGTAGAGCGTGTAGCTGTCACGAGAGTTGGACACTATGTGTGGCAGAACTAACACCTTCCCTCCAGCTTACACTCTCTGCTGCCTTCCCTCCAGCTTACACTCTCTGCTACTTTCTGTCTAGCTTACACTCACTGCTACTTTCTGTCTAGCTTACTCTCACTGCTACTTTCTTTCTAGCTTACACTCACTGCTACTTTCTGTCTAGCTTACACTCACTGCTACTTTCTCTCTAGCTTACATTCTGCTACTTTCTTTCTAGCTTACACTCACTGCTACTTTCTTTCTAGCTTACACTCACTGCTACTTTCTTTCTAGCTTACACTCACTGCTACTTTCTGTCTAGCTTACACTCACTGCTACTTTCTGTCTAGCTTACACTCACTGCTACTTTCTCTCTAGCTTACACTCTGCTACTTTCTCTCTAGCTTACACTCTGCTACTTTCTCTCTAGCTTACACTCTGCTACTTTCTCTCTAGCTTACACTCTCTGCTACTTTCTTTCTAGCTTACACTCTCTGCTACTTTCTTTCTAGCTTACACTCTCTGCTACTTTCTTTCTAGCTTACACTCTCTGCTACTTTCTTTCTAGCTTACACTCACTGCTACTTTCTGTCTAGCTTACACTCACTGCTACTTTCTCTCTAGCTTACACTCTGCTACTTTCTCTCTAGCTTACTCTCACTGCTACTTTCTCTCCCATAGAAAGTTTATTTTCTTCAGGTTTTCTCAATAAACAAGAATGAATATTGTAAGTCAGATGTAATTTCATGTTCCATATTTCTTCATCGTAAAATTCGCAGCAACATTTGGACGGCTTCTCCGGAGGTGTGACATGTCCCCCCGACCCCCATGTCCCCCCGACCCCATGTCCCACCCGACCCCATGTCCCACCCCGACCCCATGTCCCCCAACCCCATGTCCCACCCCGACCCATGTCCCACCCCGACCCCATGTCCCCCAACCCCATGTCCCACCCGACCCCCATGTCCCACCCCGACCCCCATGTCCCACCCGACCCTTCCTGATTCTTCATATATAAACAACGTTTGAGTTATGGTAAATAGGTCAATGTTACTGCATTTACAACTATTCTCAACTTTGTCATATATATATTTAGAAACCCTCTCTTCTCTTTTTCCTTTCCTGCTCATTCCTGTTCCTCCATTATCCCTATTACTGTCCTTATCACCTAGTGCCACTGGCTTTTCATATTGTTTATAAAAGGGGTATTAAGACTGAAAGATCACATACAGAGTCGGTCTGGGTAGAATTTTCAGAGGGCACGAAACAAATTATTTTAGGCGTGATATACGTCCCCAAACTTAGATAGGGGCCAAGGAAGGCAACTGTGGGAGGGACCTGCTAAGGCCACAAGGCACGATAACGTAGTAATTCTAAGAGGGACTTAACTTCACCACACTGATCGGAATATACTGACTGGGAATGTTGAGTCAGACGTCTTCCTGGAGGAAGATCAAGGTTGTTTTTTGGACAGAACCAACAAGGGAAATAACCTGCTTGATTTGGGTTCTGGCTAACGTTAACCTTGTTAATATTGTAGAGATACAAAGGCACATCGCGCGAACGACCACAAATCGATTACCTTTAGTATCGACTGAAAGCAAGATAGTAGGAATAATTCAGTGAAAATCAGTCATGTGTGGACTGGGGTATCGAAAAACGTCAATATGAGTTTTCTAAACTCTGTGCATGCTGCCCAAAGAATATTTATTCCGATCAAGAAGTAAGATCAA
>WNWK01036257.1:0-19277 GCA_009830355.1 Cherax destructor | reverse complement strand
TGACCTGTGTGATACACTAGTGTGAGTGATGCTGGGTGAACGTCTGGACCTGGGTGATACACTAGTGTGAGTGATGCTGGGTGAACGTCTGGACCTGGGTGATACACTAGGGTGAGTGATGCTGGGTGAACGTCTGGACCTGGGTGATACACTAGTGTGAGTGATGCTGGGTGAACGTCTGGACCTGGGTGATACACTAGTGTGAGTGATGCTGGGTGAACGTCTGGACCTGGGTGATACACTAGTGTGAGTGATGCTGGGTGAACGTCTGGACCTGGGTGATACACTAGGTGAGTGATGCTGGGTGAACGTCTGGACCTGGGTGATACACTAGTGTGGTGATGCTGGGTGAACGTCTGACCTGGGTGATACACTAGTGTGAGTGATGCTGGTGAACGTCTGGACCTGGGTGATACACTAGAGTGAGTGATGCTGGGTGAACGTCTGGACCTGTGTGATACACTAGTGTGAGTGATGCTGGGTGAACGTCTGGACCTGGGTGATACACTAGTGTGAGTGATGGTGGGTGAACGTCTGGACCTGGGTGATACACTAGTGTGAGTGATGCTGGGTGAACGTCTGGACCTGGGTGATACACTAGTGTGAGTGATGCTGGGTGAACGTCTGGACCTGGGTGATATACTAGTGTGAGTGATGTTAGGTGAACGGCTGGCCTGGGTGAACACTAGTGTGAGTGATGCTGGTGAACGTCTGACCTGGGTATACACTAGGTGAGTGATGCTGGGTGAACGTCTGGACCTGGGTGATACACTAGAGTGAGTGATGCTGGGTGAACGTCTGGTCCTGGGTGAACACTAGGTGAGTGATGCTGGGTGAACGTCTGGACCTGGGTGATACACTAGTGTGAGTGATGCTGGGTGAACGTCTGGACTGGGTATACACTAGGTGAGTGATGCTGGGTGAACGTCTGGACCTGGGTGATACACTAGAGTGAGTGATGCTGGGTGAACGTCGGGGCCTGGTGATACACTAGGTGAATGATGCTGGGTGAACGTCTGGGCCTGGGTGATACACTAGGTGGTGATGCTGAGTGAACGTCTGGACCTGGTGAACCGTACTGGGACTCTGCTGGGTGATACACTAGGGTGAGTGATGCTGGGTGAACGTCTGGACCTGGGTGATACACTAGGTGAGTGATGCTGGGTGAACGTCTGGGCCTGGGTGATACACTAGTGTGGTGATGCTGGGTGAACGTCTGGCCTGGGTATACACTAGGTGGTGATGCTGGGTGAACGTCTGGACCTGGGTAATACACTAGAGTGAGTGATGCTGGGTGAACGTCTGGGCCTGGGTGACACTAGTGTGAGTGATGCTGGGTGAACGTCTGGGCCTGGGTGATACACTAGTGTGAGTGATGCTGGGTGAACGTCTGGACCTGGGTAATACACTAGGGTGAGTGATGCTGGGTGAACGTCTGGACCTGGGTGATACACTAGAGTGAGTGATGCTGGGTGAACGTCTGGGCCTGGGTGATACACTAGGGTGAATGATGCTGGGTGAACGTCTGGGCCTGGGTGATACACTAGTGTGTGTGATGCTGGGTGAACGTCTGGACCTGGGTGAACGTCTGGGCCTGGGTGATACACTAGGGTGATTGATGCTGGGTGAACGTCTGGGCCTGGGTGATACACTAGTGTGAGTGATGCTGGGTGAACGTCTGGACCTGGGTGATACACTAGTGTGAGTGATGGTGGGTGAACGTCTGGACCTGGGTGATACACTAGTGTGAGTGATGCTGGGTGAACGTCTGGACCTGGGTGATACACTAGGGTGAGTGATGCTGGGTGAACGTCTGGGCCTGGGTGATACACTAGTGTGAGTGATGCTGGGTGAACGTTTGGGCCTGGGTGAACGTCTGGACCTGGGTGAACGTCTGGGCCTGGGTGAACGTCTGGACCTGGGTGAACGTATGGGCCTGGGTGATACACTAGGGTGAGTGATGCTGGGTGAACGTCTGGGCCTGGGTGAACGTCTGGCCCTGGGTGAACGTCTGGTTCTGGGTGAACGTCTGGTCCTGGGTGAACGTCTGGTCCTGGGTGAACGTCTGGTCCTGGGTGAACGTTGGCTGGGTGAACGTCTGGTCCTGGGTGAACGTCTGGTCTGGGTGAACGTCTGGCCTGGGTGAACGTCTGGTTCTGGGTGAACGTCTGGCCTGGGTGAACGTCTGGTCCTGGGTGAACGTCTGGCCTGGGTGAACGTCTGGTCCTGGGTGAACGTCTGGCCTGGGTGAACGTTGGTTCTGGGTGAACGTCTTGGGCCTGGGTGAACGTCTGGTCCTGGGTGAACGTCTGGCCTGGGTGAACGTCTGGACCTGGGTGAACGTCTGGTCCTGGGTGAACGTCTGGTCCTGGGTGAACGTCTGGGCCTGGGTGAACGTCTGGTCCTGGGTGAACGTCTGGTTCTGGGTGAACGTCTGGTCCTGGGTGAACGTCTGGTCCTGGGTGAACGTCTGGTCCTGGGTGAACGTCTGGTCCTGGGTGAACGTCTGGTCCTGGGTGAACGTCTGGTCCTGGGTGAACGTCTGGTCCTAGGTGAACGTCTGGTTCTGGGTGAACGTCTGGTCCTGGGTGAACGTCTGGTCCTGGGTGAACGTCTGGTTCTGGGTGAACGTCTGGTCCTGGGTGAACGTCTGGTCCTGGGTGAACGTCTGGTTCTGGGTGAACGTCTGGTGCTGGGTGAACGTCTGGTTCTGGGTGAACGTCTGGTCCTGGGTGAACGTCTGGTCCTGGGTGAACGTCTGGTCCTGGGTGAACGTCTGGTCCTGGGTGAACGTCTGGCCCTGGGTGAACGTCTGGTCCTGGGTGAACGTCTGGTCCTGGGTGAACGTCTGGTCCTGGGTGAACGTCTGGTCCTGGGTGAACGTCTGATCCTGGGTGAACGTCTGGTCCTGGGTGATACAATTATTTGAGTTAATGTGTTTATAATTTTATTGTTAAATTTATAATTCCTGCATAAAATATGTGTGTTTCACTCTAATTTGGTGCAGGAGTGCTAGCTCCTATTCCGCCTCTTCATTAGTGACTCTGGGCCACTTCTCCCTGCTCCATGAGCTTCATGTACCTCTCTTAAAGCTATGTATGGATCCTGTCTCTTACATCACTCGTTGTTCCACTTCCTGCAACTCTGTGACTATTGCTGTGTCCCTTCTTGTTGTGCCCTATTGCTGTGTCCCCTTGTTGCTGTGTCCCCTTGTTGTTGTGTCCCCTTGTTGCTGTGTCCTTCTCTGTTGTGTCCCCTTATTGCTGTGCCCCTTGTTTTGTCCTCTTGAGTTTTGTCCCCTTTTGCTGTGTCCCCTTGTTGTTGTGTCCCTTGTTGCTGTGTCCCCTTCTTGTTGTGTCCTCTGTTGCTGTGTCCCCTTTTGCTGTGTCACTTGTTGTGTCCCCTTGTTGCTTTGTCCTCTTGTTGTTGTGTTCCCTTGTTGCTGTGTCCTCTTGTTGATGTGTCCCCTTGTTGCTGTGTCCTCTTGTTGCTGTGTCCCCTTTATACTGTGTCCTCTTGTTGTGTCCCTTTGTTGCTGTGTCCTCTTGTTGCTGTGTCCCTTGTTCTGTCCTCTTGTTCTTGTGTCCGTTGTTGCTGTGTCCCTATGTGTCCCTTTGTTGTGTCCACCTTGTTGCTGTGTCCTCTGTGCTTGTCCCTGTCTGTGTCCTCTTGTTGCTGTGTCCCCTACTGTTCCTCTGTTTGTCCTGCTTGCTTTTGCTGTGTCCCCTTGTTACTGTGTCTTCTCCTCTGTTGTTTTCCCTTGTTACCTCTGTGCTTTCTGTGTCCTCTTTTGTCTGTGTGTCCCTTGTTGCTGTGTCCTCTTGTTTGTGTCCCTTTGCTTGTTGCTGTGTCCTTGTTGTTGTGTCCCTTTCTGTGTCTTTGTTGTGTCCCCTTGTGCTTTGTGTCCTCTTGTTGTGTGTCCCTTGTTGCTGTGTCCCTTGTTCTGTGTCCCCCTTGTTCTGTGTCCCTGTGTGTCCTTGTTCTGTGTCCCTTGTTGCTGTGTTACATCTTGTTGTGTCCTGTTCTGTCCTCTTGTTGTGCTTGTTATTGTCCTCTTGTTGTGTGTCCCACTTGTCTCTTTGCTGTGTCCTCCTTTGTTGTTTTTGTTTCCCTTGTTGCTGTGTCCCCTTGTTCTGCTTGTGGCCCTTTTTTTTTCCTTAGTCTGTCTGTGTCCCCTTGTTAGCTCTTGTTGTCCCCTTGTTGTGTGTCCTCTTGTTAGTGTCCTCTTGTTGCTGTGTCCTTTCCCTTTGTTCCTGTTCTGTGTCCCCTTGTTACTGTGTCCTCTTGTTGCTGTGTCCCCTTGTTACTGTGTCCTCTTTGTTGTGTCCCCTTGTTACTGTGTCTCTTGTTGTTGTGTCCCTTGTTACTGTGTCCTTGTGTGTGTCCCCTTGTTACTGTGTCCTTGTTGTTGTGTCCCCTTGTTCTGTGTCCTCTTTGTGTGCCCCTTGTTACTGTGTCCTCTTGTTGTTGTGTCCCTTGTTACTGTGTCCTTTGTGTGTGCCCTTGTTACTGTGTCCTCTTGTTGTTGTGTCCCCTTGTTACTGTGTCCTTTGTTGTTGTGTCCCCTTGTTACTGTGTCCTCTTGTTGTTTTGTCCCCTTGTTACTGTGACTCTTGTTGTTGTGTCCCCTTGTTACTGTGTCCTTTGTTTTGTCCCCTTTTACTGTGTCCTCTTGTTGTGTTCCCTTGTTACTGTGTCCTCTTGTTGTGTCCCCTTGTTACTGTGTCCTCTTGTTGTGTCCCTTGTTACTGTGTCCTCTTGTTGTGTCCGTTGTTGCTGTGTCCTCTTGTTGTTGTGTCCCCTTGTTGTTGTGTCCTCTTGTTGTTGTGTCCCCTTGTTACTGTGTCCTTTTGTTGTTGTGTCCCCATTGTTACTGTGTCCTCTTGTTGTTGTGTCCCCTTGTTGCTGTGTCCTCTTGTTGTTGTGTCCCCTTGTTACTGTGTCTTTTTGTTGTGTCCCCTTGTAACTGTGTCATCTTGTTGTTGTGTTCCTTGTTACTGTGTCCTTTTGTTGTGTCCCCTTGTTACTGTGTCCTCTTGTTGTTGTGTTCCCTTGTTACTGTGTCTTCTTGTTGTTTTGTCCCTTGTTACTGTGTCCTCTTGTCGTGTCCCCTTGTTGCTGTGTCCTCTTGTTGTGTCCCCTTGTTGCTGTGTCCCTTCTACTGTGTCCCCTTGTTGCTGTGTCCCCTTGCTACTGTGTCCCCTTGTTGCTGTGTCCCCTTGCTACTGTGTCCCTTGTTGCTGTGTCCCCTTTTTGTTATGTCCCATCTCTGAACATTGTGTCCATATCCACCTTGTCATTTCCTCGCAATATTTTATGTCACCATGTCCCCATTACCTCAACCCTCGTCGGGTTGATGTCCCTTTACTTCTGCCCCTAGGACAGACCCTCATTTCGGGGACGAGTCTTGTTTCAAACCTTGCACTTTCTCTAATTTCTTGATGTTTTTTACCAGGTGTGGGTTCCATACTGGTGCTGCATACTCCAATGTGGGCCTGACGTACACGGTGTACAGTGTCTTGTATGACTCTTTACTTAGATGTTGAAACGTATTCTTGGTTTGAGGCGCCCATTTTGCTGCAGCAGGTATTTGGTTGATGTGCCCTCAGATGTGCTCGGTATGATGCTCACCCCAGGATCTGTTTCATTGAGTTTTTCGGCCTTGACTTAGGCTGTACTCCGTCTGCGGACTTCTTTGTACTTCCCAAACTTCGTGACTTCTTGCTGGGGTTAAAGCATTAAGGAGGCTTGAAGCGTGTGCAGATCCCCTTGTATGATCACCTGATCCTCGTCCACTTGTATTCTCATCAGCTTCACGTCACCTGCAAATATTGACATCTCTGAATCTATCCTCCTGTCATGTCATTCACATATACCAGAAACAGCACCGGACTAGGACTGACCCTTGTTGAACCCCGTTTGACACATGCACCCACTCACACCTCGTCACATACGAGCACGTTGTTTCCTTCCTGTCAGGCATTCCCTGATCCTGATCCCTGATCCCTGATCCCTGATCCCTGATCCATGTATTCGAAATTCAGGACCACGTGATTGCTAGCACCAAGGGCCATTTCTGTGTGATATCTCCTATGTCTGAACTGTTGAAGGTGAATACAATTTCCATCTTTGCTGGTTCATCATCTCCTCTTTCTCTGGTTGTGTCCCTAACATGTTGGTTCATGAAGCTTTCCAGCACCACCTCCAGCATCTTGGCTTTCCATGTCTCTGGTACCCCATGTGGCTCCAGATTTTCGCAGTCTATCTCCTTGTGGTTGAAATATCCTTGATGAGTAACTTTGCTCTGCCACTTTGGCTAGTGTGGTCACCATCATTCTGTTACTCTCATGTATTATTGTCTCCTGCTGTTCGTGGCAAGTTGTACGTCTGCTATCATCACTTTTGGACCCCAGTTAGAAATGTTCCTACTATACCTGGAGTTTACCTTGAGAGAGTTCCAGGGTCAACGCCCCTGTGGCCCAGTCTGTGACCAGGCCTCATGTTGGATCAGAGCCTGATCAACCAGGCTGTTACTGCTGGCCGCACGCAGTCCACCCTCGAACCACAGCCTGGCTGATCAGGTACCGACTTTAGGTGCCTGCCAGTGCCGCTTGAACAGCCAGGGGCTTGTTGGTAATCCCCTGATGATGCTGGGAGGCAGTTGAACAATCTTGGGCCCGTGCACTTATTGTGTTGTCCCTCAACGTGCTAGTGGCACCCTGCTTTCATTGGGGGATGTTACATCGCCTGCCGAGTCTTTTTTCTTTCGTAGGAGTGACCTCGTGTGAAAGTTTGGTACTAATCCTCGAGAATTTTCCATGTGTATATAATAATGTATCTTTTCCGCCTGCGTTCTAGGGAGTACAGGTTTAGGAACTTCAAGCGTTCCCAGTAATTGAGGGGGTTTATCAAGTTATGGTGCGGTGAAGGTTCTCTGCACATTTTCTAGGTCAGCAATTTCACCTGCCTTGAAAGATGCAGTTAGTGTGCAGCAATATTCCAGCCTAGATAGAACAAGCGATCTGTAAAAAGTGTCAACATGGGCTTGGCATCCCCTGGTTTTGAAGGTTCTTATTATCCATCCTGTCATTTTTCTAGCAGATGCGATTGCTACAGTGTCAGAAAACCCCGAAGGTGAGATCCTCTGACATGATCCTCCCAGGTCTTTGACATTAGTTTTTCGCTCTATTGTGTGGTTGGAATTTGTTTTGTACCCATTTAGGGTTTTATTTCCTCACGTTTTCCATATCTGGGAATTGAAAAATTTTCATCATTGAACTTTATTGTTTTCCTTGGCCCAAAAGATTTGGTTTATGTCTGCTTGGAGTCTTCAGTTTCCAACGGTGGACACTGTTTTTTAAGATTCGGTTTTCATCTGCAAGGAAGACCTGGCACTGTTTATATCCCTTCAATTCCGATATGGGGATGAGGAACAGGATGGGGGAGCTGTGCCTTGTGGAACAGGCTTTTTCCATAGCTACCTCAGACTTTACCTGTTGACTACCACTCTTTGTTTTCCCCTGTGTTGGGAAAAAATCCATCTACCCACTTTTCCTGTTATTCCTTTATCACGCATTTTTTTTCTATTACACCATGGTCACACTTTGTCAAAAAGGTTTTTTAAAGTCTGTGTTTTAACATCTCATTTTATTTTCTTCTAGAGCATCCAGGACCTTTCATAGTGATCCCCCTAGTTGGGACAGACAAAAGGGCCCCTCTAAACCCAGCTGCCCTGGGTTTCAATTTTTGGGATCCAAAAGGGTGGGACCCCTTTTAAACCCCCTTTTAAAAATTTTTATGATAAGGGACGTTAGCGCTTTTGGTCTGGATTCTTTGCCATTTTTTTTACTGCCGCCTTTGTATGGGGCTATTTTTTTTTTTTCAGTAACTGCGGGGGGACCCGGGCCCCGCCCTTTTCCAAGGGGGTTGAAGCCCCGATAGGGGCTTCCCCCCAGTTCTTGATGAACACTGAGTTCTGGTCGGGGGCCGGGGGGGAGTGCATGGGCATGTCATTTTTTGGGTTTTTTAAGTTTCGTCGGGTTTTAAGTCAGATAGGCTTTTGCCCCCCCAAGGGGTTTTTCAAAACCCAAAAAATTTTTTTAGGTCTTCATTTCCCCTCTGGTTAGCGCCCCAAAAATGAGTCATACTTTCACTTTAGTAACTCACTCATTTCCGTTGTCATCTTTTGGGAACCCCCCGTTTAAGTAGGGGCCCAATACGGGGTGTTGTTCGATTTTATTTGGCACAAGAAAAGAAATTTTTGGGTTTTTTAAAATTTATTTTTGGTTTTTTGTTCTTCCCGCGTTTCTTGATTCCTGTAAGTTTCCCTTTTTTGTTTTTTTCGATGTTTGCTATTTCCCCTGTTTGTGTCCCCCCACGTATTTCAGATATATTGGCCTCTTGTAGCCGCTCCGTTATTTTTTTCCTTTTGGGGATGAAGCCCTCTCTTTCGGGTTTTTCTCCTTTTTTTTCCTTAAGGGGGTTTCCCTTTGGGAAAAAACCCCCCAATGCCACGGGGGTTTAATTTTTTTTTTTGACATGGTTTAAAAGGGTCCGTGATGCTTAAAAAACTTCCCAGTTTTTATTATTTAGAACTTTTTTTTCTTGGTCCCACCTTATGTTTTTTTTATTGAAGTTGAATTTGGAAAAGGGGTCCTTTGGGGGATCATATTTTGTGGGTTTTACCCCCCGCATGTCGGGGCCCATTTTTTGATCTGAGTATTTGTTTTGATATGTGACATTTCGTATCAAAAACATTGTTGGTGAAAAGGGTCCAGGTTTCCCCTAATCGTGGGCTCCACTATTTGCGGGTTTTTTAAGGGAATTTGGTGCAGAGTTTAAAAGTTCATTTGTTCGGGGGTTTTATCTGGGTGCCCCCCGGTTTATCTGCTACCACATTTTTTTGAAATTTTTTTTCCTTTTTGCAGTTAACCCCCCAGCAAGATGTTGGGGCAGGGGGGGGGAAGGTTTTTTTTAGACAGGGGCAATTTCAGAAGCTTTTCCCGGTTTTAAAAATTGCATCCGGGGGGTTGTATAAAACCCAAAATGACCGGGTTTTTTATTCTCGATCTTTATTTAAATTTAACTACAGACATGTTTTGGGGGCCCCTGATAACAAAATAAGGCAATCAGAGGAACTTTAAAAAAAAAATAAATCTTCCGAAATTATAGACTAGGGAGCTGGGGGGTGGTTAATTTGCTGGACACCAACTAAAAACTGTGTTCGAAAGGGTAAGGGTTAAAAAGGCCGGGGTTTTTTGCAATCTCTGTTTAAAAGGTCCCAGGGGAAAGAAAGGGGTTTTAAAAAAATGACCCCCCTTTACAAAAACTCAGAAAATTTTTTTGGGCCCCCCCCCAAACAGATAAACCTGTATGGGGGAAATTTCCCTCATTTAAAAAAAAAGAACACCAATAAAAGATCCTTTTAAAAAAATATGTAAATTTTTATTTACAGGGTGGGGAAAAAAAGATGGGTTTGGTTTTGAAGGGGCGTTTCCCGAGGGTCCCAAAAATTTTGTCCTGGAGGATAGTTCTCCTGGGGGTAGTTTTTCCTTTTGGGGCAAAATTCTGGGGTTTTAGTGTTGCCCCAGAAAACAACCCGGGGGCTGGGTTTTTTGGGGGATAGTTCTCCTGGGGTGCTGTTTTTCCTGGAGGACAGTGCTCCTGAGGGAGCTAGTGTTGCCCGAAAACATTCGGGGTCCCAAATGTTGTCCTGGAGGATGGGTTTTCCTGGGGAGCTAGTGTTGTCCTGAAAAAAGGGGCCCCCCGGGTGCTAGGGGTTGCCCCAGGGAAACCCTGGGGGTGCTGGGTCCTGGGGACAGTTTTGAGGTGCTGGTTGTCCTGGAGGACAGTGCTCCTGAGGGTGCTATTGTTGCCTGGGGCAGTGCCCCTGGGGGTGCTAGTGTTGTCCTAAAACAGTGCTCCTGGGGGGCAAAGGGTTTTTTGGTGGACAGTGCTCCTAAGGGGGGAAAAGTTGTCCTGGTGGACAGTGCCCCGGGGGGGTGCTTTTCTTTTCCTGGTACAGTGCCCCTGGGGATGCAAATTTTGGGGGATGGAAAAAAAGGGGTGTTGGGGACTAGTGCTAAATAGAAATGAGACAGGAAAACACGCACCAATAGGGAATACATTAGGGAAAAATTTAAAAAAAAAGCAAACAAAAAACCGGCCCCATGCAAATTTTGCATTTTTCTGCGGGATGGAATTTCTGGGAAAACAGATGGGGGATGCAACTTTAACCCCCCCAAAAAACCTTCCCATATGACAACAGGAAAAAAACAACCTCCCCCCCCTGTAAGGGTTTTTTCCCCCTGGAAAAATGTCACTCATCAGTTCAGGAAAGACAGTCTTTTTAAACCCATATTGCCAGGCCCCACCTAAAGGGTACAAGACGACACAGAAAAAACCAGACCATGGGAAAACCTGGGAGCCCCAAACCACTCCAAAAAGAGGTTTTTTTCGCCAGGAAGGAAAAAAAATTGGGGGGAAATGACGAAAAGTAAAAACCCAAATGAATAATTTCTGGGGTGGAAAACCAATCAATGGCATCCACCCCAGAACAACGAAAAATTAGTACCGGGAAAAAAAAAAATACCACCAATCCCCCGACATTCATTTTTTCCCAAAAATACGGGTCAAAGCCAGCAACAAACAACAAGGTACCTTACATTCGTGGACTGCTTACAGAGTCAAATGCTATGTTTGGGTTTTTTACAGAGCCCAAAATAAGAGATCTTTTGAACAATGAAATATGGCCCCGGGCTACAACCTATACGGGTGTGAGAGGGAACAGGGAAAAAAAGGGGGGTTGGGCCCCTGTATTCACAATCCTTTTTGTTCAGAACTACTAAATCCCAAAAGTGGGGAAAGTTTAGAAAAAAAGGGGGGGGAATCAAAACCTGGTCATCGTGGTTGTCCCCCAAGCCTCCGGATGAAACCCCCCCCAAAAAATTTCCCCAGGAACGGCTTAAAATTGGCCAATGTGGGGAAAATCTTCCAGCTCCCCTCCAACTTTTTCCCCTGGGGGACTTAACCCTTTTACCCCCAAAATGGAGGAATATTGCAAATAATGTGGTGGCAGAAAAAATAGGGCAGCTCAGAAAAAATTCACACACACTAAATTTTTTAAATTTTTTGCCCAAATTTTTTTTTTTTTTTTTTTTTTAAAAAACCATAGTACATAATAAGAAAATTTTAAAAAAACTTTTACTATTGTTCCCCAGAGCAACAAAAAAAAAACTAACCAAAAACATGTCTACATTCGAATATAACGAACAATAAAACCTGACCAACAATTTTTTACCCTCCATAATATTTATACTATATGCTTTTTTTAAAACCCCCTTAATGATATACTGGCAGTGTAACCCCCGGGGAACAAAATACTACTTGTTTTTCTCACTATTTCATGAACCTCTAGATTGTTTAAATACAAACATGATGGCCAATGATTATTACGAAATCTAAAACACCCCTCGGTACATCCATAATAATATAATGACTGTTATCTCACCAGTACAATTTTGGCAACATATTCCCCAAAACCCTACAATCATCCCAAAAAGAGTGCCAATGATTTTTAACGTAACAAAAAACCCCTTAAAATTACCCCAATCCTTTAAAAAAAGGATCATGCCAAAAGCTTCATAAATATGTCCGTAAAAAAACCCCAAAAACCCTTTTTTTTTAAAAGTACAACCCTTAATATTTTCAATTTTCTTATTAATTAAAAAACTGTGTTCCTTAATATCCCCTTTTTAACAAGTAAAATTTTTTAAAATTTTTGATGAAAAATTATCTTCTGAACTTTTGTGTTTCCAAAACACTTAAAAAACAATAAACCCCATAATTTAATTCCCCCTTTTTAAAGGGAAATTTTGAATGACGGTTCTTTAAGCATGATTTGAAAAATTAACTTCTCAATAACACATCCTTCAACACTACCAAAAACTTGGCTCTTTTAATTAAAAAATCCCCTTCCACGCCCTAATGTAGTATGGTCCATCCTGATACACCCCATCCTCCTATTCTCCTTTTTTTTTCTTTGCTTTTTTACCCCAACTCTAAAAACAGAGTATGTTAGTCCCGTTTTCCACCTTCCCCAGGATCAAACAGCTAGACGCCCAAAACACCCCAAAAAATCTACCCCCACCCTACTATTCCCCCCATTGAACCCCGAAAAATTCCCCCTACATTTAATCATCAAAATTTTTCCCCCGTTAAAGATCTATCCCCCCCAGAAAAACCCCTTCCCATTTATTTTTATATAATTCCTGTTTCTACCTTTGGCCCCATACCGCTACCCGATAAACTCTGACCCTACAGACCCCCCCCCACCTCCCCATTCCCCCGCCTTAAAAAAACCCAACTAAAATTAAAAGCCCGTCCTACTTCTTTTTTTTCCCCCCACATAAAAAAAAGGCCCTCAAGAGAAAAAAAGTCCCCCTCCCACCAACACAATAACCCTTCCAAACCACAGCCCCCCACCTCCGCATTCAAAAAAGTAGAAAAGATGATGGGGTGTCTCTTCATCCCCACACCCTGACATGGCTCATAAAAACCCATTCTATACAATGCCGCCGGGGGGGGCCCAAAATTTTTTTCCCAAAAAATTTTCCCCCCTTTCCCCCCTTGGCCTAAAAGCATTTTTCAAATTCCCCCCCAAAATTTTTCCCCCAAAATTTTAAACCGGAAATTTTTTCCGCCCTCCCCCCCCCCTTCCCCATCACTAACCCCCCCAAATACCCCCCTTTTTCCCTTTTGGGCCCCCCTTTTTTTTAAAAAAGCCTTGCCATATCTTCACACCCCGGGGAATTCCTTCCTCCCACCACTTTCTTTCATCCTCCATGACCCTCCCTACCCCAAAACCCCGCACCCCCTTTTTCCCAAAAAAACTGTTTTACAAAACACAGCTTTAAACCTTTTTTTCCCAAAGGGGAAAAATTTAACCCCCTTTTTTGGACTTTCAAAACCTTTTCCCTTTTTAACCAGGCCCCCTACCCCCACACATATTTAACTTTCCTTTGTAATTTTTCTTCCCCTTTCCCTCCTAAAAAGGATACACGGCAGCCACATTCCACACCTTACTATAAAAGAGATTCACCACCACCCAGGCCCACCCACCCCCCAAAATTTACCTGCCTCCCCTCTTCCACATCCCATAATTTTCCCCTTTTAATCCTATCAAAATTCCCCAATCCTACGCCCTCCCCAAGCCCCCCCCCCCGCTTTTCCAATAACGGGGTTTTGCCCTTTCCCCCTCCCCCCCGTCCCCCCAAAAACCCCTCTATGCGCCCCATTTTCCCCAACCCTTCCTCCCCACCCAAAAAGGTACTTTTTGTATCATCTCCCCCCCACTATTCCCACCCACAAGCCCCCCCCCTTTTTCCTCTCCTCCCCCTCTTTAACCTATAAAAAAATTTTGCAAACACCCCGAATGGGTTTTTGTAAAAAATGGACACCCCTGTCTCAACCCTTTCCATCATCCCCTTTTTCCCCCCAACTTCCGGTCACCTGCACCTGCCCTTTGCTGAATTATACAAAGCCCCTACCCATGCGGCAATGCCTCCCTTCCCCCTTGTTTCCCCAACAAATTCCAAATTTAAAAATCCACACTGTCATACGCTTCCTTCCAATCAATTCCCAAAACCCCCCCCCCTTCCCCTACTTCAATAAAATCCCTTTTTTGGCCAAAATGTCCACATTCTACTTCTCCAGGAAACCAATATTCAAAGGGGCCCCTTTTGTCAAGCCCTTTTTTTTTCCCTTTTCCCCCAAATTTTTGCAAAATTTTAAAACCCCCCCACACAGGGGGAAAAGGCCCCCAATTTCCTAAGGTCCTTTTCCCCCCTTTTTCCCCGGCACCAGAAAACCCCACCCCGTCTCTGCGTTTCACCCAAAACCGTCCCTTTTTTTTTCAAAAAAATTGAACAAAACCCCACCAAACATTCCCCTTTTCCCAGTGTAATACGTAAAAGTCATTGGTTTCCATCATACCTGGTGCCTTTCCTAACGTTAAAAAAACCACACCCCCCCACCTCCTCCTCCATATACTTCCACTTAAACCCCACACTCCTTTTTTCCCCCCCGACACAGGATTCCTTCCCCCAATAATCCCCCCCCCCCTACCCTCTCTGTCCTCTCCCTAATTTCCCCAAAAACCAAAAAAAAAACATAATTTTTTCCTTTGTCGTCTTCCACTTGCCCCCGTTAACCCCACCTACCCCTGCCCCTTCTCCCCATTTCGTAGAAACCCCCTGTCTGTCTCGGGGCTTGAACCGAACCAAAGAGGGTTTTTCCCCCATCGCCCCCTCAATGCCCCCCCCCGACTCTTACCCTAAAAAGGTCATTTTGAATGCCCCAACCTCCCCCCAAACCCCTTTTTCCCCCAAACCACCCCCCAAAAATTTCCCCACGCCCTCTAAATACTTCTAAGGGGAAAACTTCCACCCAGCCTCCTCCTTACCCCTATTTCGTAAAAATTCCTTTTTTCCGCCGCACTTGTTTCCCACCATTCCAGAAAATCCTTCTCCTTCCCTGCCCCTTCCCCCTTTCCTAATGACCCCACCATTCGGCAAATAATGTCCGCTCTTCCTCCCCCGCAGCAAACCCATTCATCTTCCAAAAAAAATTGTACCCTAGTTTTTTTTTCCCCCCCGCTCCTCCACATAACCACCCGGGGGATTTAAAAAACCAAATATAACGCGAACCCTCCCCCTGTAACATCCCTTTTTTACATACACGATCTAATCTGGCAGCATTCCCTTCTCCCCGGGGAAAGGAAGCCACACCCCCCATCTCCCCCTTCCTCTTTTCCCCCCCCTCAATAATGTGCAAAAACCCCCCAAATCCCCCAAACCCGCCCCGGGGGTTTCCTTTTTTTTCCCCAACCCCAAACAGTTCCCCTCACCACCCAACACCGTAATCATTGGCAGCCCTCTCCCCAAAAAAAAAACAAACATCCCCCACAAACTCCTCCTTAACTCTACCCCTTACTGTCAACGGGGGTGTAAATACCTACAAAGCACACCCCATGCCTCCCAACACTCCCAAAACCCCCCCCACTACTCCCCCCCCCCCTCCCCCCTCCCAAGCTAACAATCGGAAGGGCTGGGGTTTTTTCTGCCCCCCTGCCACCCCACCCTTTAACTTCCCCGAGCTACCTGCAAAATTTGATACCCCTTTTAACCCCCAAAACTCTCCACACCTGGAAAATTTCTCTTTTTAAAACCACTCTATGTCATTAAGTCCCCGTAAAAACCTTTTCCTCCAATTCCTTTTCTTCAGCCCTAAAAAGGGCCTTTTTATTTATTGTTAAACCTGGAATACGCTTGGGGGCTTTCCCCCCGGGGTCTGTGTTCTCCTGTGGCAATTTTATTATACTACCTTTAGTCCTTGCCCCTTTCTCACCATGCCCCTCGCCCCCCGATCTCCCACTGTCCCTTTCCCCGGGCCCCCCCCACCCCTTCCTTTTTTTCCCGAAAACCCGGCCCCCGGGGGGGAAAACATCATCCGATGTTTCGGGGCCCCCTTTCTAGATTTAACCCCAACCCCCCCTCTCATCCTTTTTCCTTCCTCTTCCCTAGCCCCAAGGCCTCCACCCCCTTCCCCTTTATGTCTGCCCCCCTTTCCCTTCACATTAACAGCCGGATAAGCCCCTTTTCCCCTCTCCCTGCAATGTTCCGTTCCCGGGCATCCACCCTGAACCCGAAAAAAAATGCTTATCTCTTCCCCCGGTTTCGGCAATTCCTCTTGTTTTACCCTCCACCGCCCCTCAGTCTTACAGGGGTTTCCCAACCCCCCCCTGGGAAAAACCCGTGTTGGGAGTGCCCCGGCCCCCCCCCCTTGCCCCCATCTGCCCAACTGGGGTTACCCTTCCCCCTTCCCGGTACCCCGGGTTTCCCCAAAAGGGGCTTTTTTCCACAGGCTTTTTATCACCATTCTCGACGCCAGGGTTGGGGGCACCCCCCCTTGATTTGCCCCACAAAATTTGCAAGTCTTACGGGGGTCCTGGGAAAAGACAAACCTTTCCTAAATTCGCCCCCCATGACATAGAACGGTAATGGGGGCGAAGGTCATTTTTAAAGTGTAAAACCCTCAGGCAATCCTTCATAAATTTTTCCTCCAACGCCCCCATTGTTGTCGGGGCACAACCATATTGTTGTCTTCACTTAGGCCCCTCCTAAGGTCTCAAATACGTTTCCCCACGAACATAAGATAAAATGAAACATCCCCACCCCGCCCTCTAACCCCGTGTTGACGATGATCATTCCCCCTGGTAGTTTTCCCCCTATTTTCCCCCTTTTTCGCCTTTTGCTGTTTTTAAAGTCCCCAAAAACCATTCAAGGAAACTCCGAAAAAGGCATCGGGATAACCCAAAAAGGAAAAAAAAGTTTTAACGCTGGCAGCAAAACAAACTTTTCTGGGGATAGCCCCCCGGAAAAAAACCCAAACCCCACTGTGTTCCCCTCCTCATACTGGTCGCCATCTTGCCAAAAAAAGGAAGTTGCGCCGACTAGGTCAGGACCCCCCGGCCCCCCTCTCGGGCCCGGGCGAAGAGGTCAATGCCCAAAATTTCCCCTTTTAAACCGCAAAAAGTAGGCCTAAAAAATTGGGGGAA
This sequence comes from Cherax destructor, assembly GCA_009830355.1. Lineage (NCBI taxonomy): Eukaryota > Metazoa > Arthropoda > Malacostraca > Decapoda > Parastacidae > Cherax > Cherax destructor. Next base: position 2,662 of record WNWK01036257.1, on the reverse strand, counting down.
TATTTTTACCATTTTTATTAACAATGATGATCTGATACGAAATGTAAAACATATAAAAAACAAAAGGGGGCTCTGGTGGTCTGGGGCTAAAGCTCTCGCTTCACACGGCGAGGACCTGGGTTCGTTCCCCCACCCGGGGGCAGAAACATTGGGCGTGATTCTTTACACCTGTTTCTATTTCCCCATCAGAAAAGGGGGTCCGGGGTGTTAGTCGACGGGACCCCATCCTAGGACACTGACCTAATCCCCCGAAATGCTCTGCATAACAAGGACTTTCTATATAGTAGTATGTCACTGATGTCAGCTAAGCCTGTATCCATGTACATATCTTGTAGTAAAAAAAAAATTTATTATTATATACTCAGATCACAAAAAAAAGAGGTCCAGACGGGGGGGAACCCCAGATAAACAAAATGTGATCAGTCCGAGGACCTTCCCAATTTCAACTTAAAAAAAAAACATAAGATGGGACCAATAAAAAAAATTAAATAATATAAAGGGGAAGATAGCCTAAGCATCACGGATCCTAACCTATGTCTGAAAAATTAACTTGGGCCGAGGTTTGCTAAGGGCAAATTCCAAAGGAAAAGGGGGGAGAAGATGTAAACTAAAAAAGGGGCCCCTATACAGGCAAAGGGAAAAAAATAACAGAGCGGTAAAGAGGCCAATATATTAAATATTTTGGGGGAAATATTTTCTGAAAATTTGGATGCACCCCTTTTGGGCCTCTTTTGAGGGGGGTGGCGGGAGCGGAGGGGGGGAGGCACTGGCCAGAGAAATGAAACATAATTAAAATTTAAAAAGGAATCTTACAGGAATAAAGAAACGCGGAAGAACTAAAAGCCAAAAAAAAATTGAAAGAAACCCCAAATTTTTTTTTTTTATGCAAAAAAAAACAGAAAAATATTTTAGTATTCCCCCAAAAAAAAGAGGGGTCCCCCGATAAAAGGAAATAGTAGTTTTAACCCCCATGATAAATTAATTTTTTGAAGTCCCCAAATTGGTAGACGCATCCATCTGACATTCCCCCCCCCACATGACTTCAAAAACAAAATGACACCCCTGCACTGCCCAGGCCCGACTCATGGAACTCTGTGTTATCAAGAACTGAAAAGCCCCTACCCCTGTTTTTTAAAACCCCTTTGGGGGGAGCAGGGGAAAGGGGCGCCCCCCAGTTACTAAAAAAAAGACATCCCCACCCAAGGGGGGGAAAGCAATAGCAAAGAACTGCGACCCAAAGGGAAAGCCCCCATCAAAAAAATCTTTGAAAGGGTTCTAAGAATGCAGATTTTTTATACCAAACTTTGAAAAAACCTTTGAAAATGTGACCATGGTGAATAACAAAATGCGTGAAAAGGAATAACAGGAAAAGTTGGTAGATGGATTAAATTTCCCCAAATGGGAAAAAAAAGTAGTAGCAAAAGAAAGTCTGAGGCAGTGGGAAAAACTCTGTTCCAAAGGCAAGTACCCCACCCCTTTTCCCCATCCCATATGGAAAAGACGGGATAACCCAGTGCTGTGTCTTCCTTCAGAACAAATCTGTATGACGTGCCCCCTTGAAGACACTGCAAGACTCCAAGCAGACATAAAAAAAATTTTAAAAAAGGGCTGCAGAAAAAATATGAAGTTAAGATGAAATTTAAAAACCAGATATAAAAAATAAAAAATTAAAAACCCCTGGGGTATAAAAAAATTCCAACCACAAATAGGCGAAAACTAATGTCCCTGGGGGATTGGCAGAGGATCTCACCTTCAGGGGCCCTAACATGGGAATGCATCTGCCAGAAAATGACAGGATGGGGAAGGAACCTTAAAACCAGGGGGAAATCCCCCCCCAAGAAAAAAGGGTGCCACTAGCGTTGAGAGACAACACCGTGTCGGGGGGACAAAATTTTTAAATGCCCCCCAGCATACATAAGGGGGGTTTTCCCAAAGCCCCGGCTTCCTAAGCAGGCATGGGGAGGCACCAAATCGGTGCCTACCCCAGGCTGTGGCTCTTTGGTGTGGCCAGCGTAAACCGGTTGATCAGGCTCTGATCCCATGAGGCCTGGTCACAGACCGGGCAGGGGCCCTGGGGAACTCTCCAGGTAAACTCCAGGAAACATATTTGAGGCATTTAAAGTTCTGAACTTAAAAGACTGATATACAGACCAACCCCCCTTTTCCTGTTCCTCTTTTCACCTGTATAGGTTGTGGGGCCATATTTCATTGTTCAAGTGATTTTTGTGGGGGTCGGAAAGCCGCAAAAAAAGCATTTTTCTCTGTAAGCTCCAAATTAAATACCTTGTTGTTTGTTTTTGGCTTTTAAACCCCCTTTTATTTGCAAAAAAGAATGTGTTGGATTGGTGGTTTGGGGTATGGGGGTCTTTTTTTTTTCCGGCACTAATATCTGTTTTTGGAGTTGGGCCATTGCTGGATTCCCCCAGAAATGATTGCAGTTTTTGTACGATTTCGTCTTTCCCCCGGTTTTTTTTCCCACAAAAAAACCCTCTCCCCAGTGGCTGTGGGGACCCAGGGGTTTTCCATGGTCTGGATGTTCTGTGTCTCTTGTACCCCCCCTTGGTGGGGGGCCGGAATATAAAATTTTAGCTGTCTTTCCTGAATTGATGAGTGGCACATTTCAGGGTGGAAACTTTCGGCGGGGGGTTGCATTTGCCTGTTT
>WNWK01036256.1:0-19278 GCA_009830355.1 Cherax destructor | reverse complement strand
TTTGAAGAAAGAAGATTTTGTAGTTGTTTAAATTTTAAAAAAGACCCCCAACAACAACTGAAAAAAAATATTTATCAATTTTCCCAAACATCACAAAAAAAAAATTCAGAGTCAAGGGGGACTTGTTGAAGCTGTTCGGCTTCACCTACTAAAACAATGCTAATCTGAGATACGAATAAAAAGGGTTTTTGTTTTACCCCCTATCTTCATACTTAAAAAAAATAAAGTTTTGTTTTTTTTACATGTTGAAAATATCTGATTTTTTACCTACAAAATAAAAAACTAATTACGAACTCAAAAACGTTACATTACAAAAATAAAACCCTTTTCTTTTATGTTGTGTGGAGTTTCATTTCATTTCTATGATTATTAACGTTCCTGTCCAATATATAGATAAATAACTTATTTTGAGATAACCCCGAAGGTCACAAGGAAAATTTTTTTTTTCCAGCAGCAAAGATTTTTCCCCAGCTTTATCTTGCAAAAAAGTAACAAGTTAGCCCTGTTCGTTTTTAATACAAGCCCCCTGAGGAGAATGGCACCCCTAAAAAACCCCACCCCAAATGATGTAATATTTATACTTTGAGGGGGCGGCCCATAAATATTATAAAATTTTATTCATTCATTTTTACATTTTTTTGTTGTTTATATTGCCTATTATGTCATAATAGATCAATTGTGATAGATATAAAAGCCGTAGATTGATAATAGCGTTATAATGAAGCATATTCCCATCCTGAGTCAGGAATTTGCTGACGAATCAAATGTTCTAGAATTCCTGTTTTTGGGGGAAGCTTCTTATAAGCCCCGCCCCACTCTGTTTGGCAAATGTCAATTATTATATAAGAAGAATATACAAAAAATTTAAAGGGAAAAAATATCTATAAAAAAAAAAAGAAAATTTTAAAAATGTCAGCCGACCTACTATTTTTTTGGGGCACCATGTGTTATAAACACCATAATTCCTTGTAGGGAAAGCGAGAAAAATGATTTTTACCTTGTGAGCCAGAGAGTTACTCTATTTTCAATATGGTTAACTTAATTTTTTAATTTTTTTAAAATTTTTCCCCGCCTGGAATAGAGCACCCTTTTTAAACAGTAAAATTTCATCAATTGAAATTTTGAAAATAATTTAACTAGAATAAACTCAAAAATTTCTAATATTGCATGTTTTAAGGACTAGAATAAGCTCCCCCAATGCCAGGGCAGTCAGTGGTTTTGCACTCAATTTACATTGTAACACCGAACCATGAATTAATCTGCAATAAAATAAAATTTGTTTGTTTGTTCTGAACAAAAGGAAACCGGGGGACCACTGAATGATTGAACAATATAAAAACTAAATTTGTTATTGAAAAAATTTTAAATACATTGTGTAAAAAAAAATTTGGAAAGAAATTTCATGTGAATATTGTGTAATAAATAGTGGGGAATATTTAAAAAACAGCACTTATATTGGCCACAGGCCATAAAAGTTATTTGCAAAAAAAAAAAAATTCGATCAAAAAACAAGTCCAAAAAAGAAAAAATATTAGGGGACCGAGCCGGGGAGTTGTTTAACCGTTATTTTTCAAAACTTAATTTATATTCGTGAGATTGATCGCAAAATGTTTTTTTACCTAAGTTTTAAAAAAACATTTTTATAAAAAAAAATTTTTTTTTTTTTAAATTCATGGACCCTGAGAACGAGATTGGGAGCCCCCTTGACCCTGAAAGGGTTAATAACTCAACAAAAAATGCAGGATTGATTCAAACTCCCGTAATAGACAGCATACTCCTCCACTTTTTAAGAGTCTTAACTTTCCAAATACAACACCTTCACACCAGGTCACCTTCACTACGTCACCCACACCAGATCACCATCACACCAGGTCACCTTACTATGTCCTTCTAACAGATCACCTTTACTATGTCCCCACACCCGGCCCCTTTACCATGTCCTTTACACCAGGTCACCTTCACTATGCCACCTTCACACCAGGTCACCTTACTACTGTCACCTTCCCCCAGGTCACCTTCACTTATTATTTGGCCATAATGCACAGGACACTACCAAAATAAACCCTCCCTTTTAACCCATTCAACCAAAAGAACACACTAAAAATACAAGATAAAAACACTTTCATATACCACCCGTGTCCATCTTTCCCCTAAAAAAAGATATGCTCGAAAAGGGGCCAAGATCTGGAATTCATTACCAGAACACACAAAGGACCCCGCAAATCAATTTAAGGCCCTACTAAAATTTCCTCATTCCCCAAAATTAACCAAACAAGCTGTACTTAATACCACCATTTACTAAAATCAACAAAAAACCCAAGGTCTAAATTTAATACTGAATATTGTGCAAAGATTACTCAACCATGTATTCATTATTTAAAAACAGGATTTTTTTAACAGGGTCCCTGGCTGCATCTCCAAACTCAAAAAGAATTTATTGAAAGGGCCAAGTGATTTTGGGGTCTAAAATAGACTAACTACTGAAAATTTTTTTTAGAAGAAAATTTGTCGGGAATGGACTGAGCACTGAACTTTTTTCGAAAACCGGGGGGCCCACTGTATTTTGAATAAAATTGTAATACTTTCATTTGTAAATTGTTTAAATTGTTTTATTGAAAAACTGTAATGTTAAAAATAAAAAATTTCAAGTATAAAACCAATTGTATTTCATTTTAAATAGTTTAAATTGTTCATTGTAATACTGTAATTTATATAAAATAATTAAAACGTAATTATTCACTACTAAACTTCTCCCAGACCTTTTAGCCATGTAGCTTTACCTATTAATACCAGTTCTTTGTACGTATCACGAATATCTAATGACCATTTAACCCCTTAAGCCTAATTAATCTTAATTAATATTGTTTCCCCAAAAGCCTGCATCCAAGGGGCTGGATGTACACTAACTATTATATTCCGTAAAATATGTATCATGTCAAAAAAAAATTAATATTATTATTTAATGACTTTATTTGATCAAAACCTTTTTATGAAGTTACCAAAAGAATCAAAAAAACAAATACACTATTTTTAAGACAAAAGACCCTTGGGAAGGCTGAGAAGGGGGCATAAAAATAACAAGTGACATCACTAAAAACAACAGACATACCCCCACCCACAAAGGTGGCAGTAAATCAATTGCCAAGAATTACAGACCGATAGCATTAACATCCTATATAATAAAATCTTCGAAAGGGTTCTGGCAAGATCCACCCACCTGAACCCATTAGCACAAAACCCCGGGGCAACATGGTTTTACAGAGGCGCCCCTGTGAACTACTGACCACTATGAAAAGGTTTTGGCTCTAGGGGCAAGCAAAATGAATGTAGCATCCATAGACTTTGCAAAACCCTTTTCCAAGTAAACCATGGTGTATTAGTACAAAAAATGGGGATAAAAAAAAACAGGAAAAGTTAGATAAGGGGTACTGAAGATGGCCCCCAAAATCGCCCTTTTTTTAAGTTTTTTTTTTAAATGTTTTTGGTATTTTTGGGGTGAAAAGGACTAGCTATTTTACATTTTTCCTTTGGGGGGATAAATTTTTTAAAATTTTGAACAGATTCTCGAACAAAAATATCAATCAATACCACTTGGGCCATTCCAGAAGTTTTTTAAAACAATCGTATGAAATGAATCAAATTTCCATAAGAAAAAAATACAACTAACCGCCCCATACACCCAAAATATTAACAAAAATTAATTTTATAGAGAATAACATACTGTTATAATGGGCAGGGGGCATCCCACATTTCTAAAAAAACAGAATAGCCCCACTCCCCAAAGGGGCATACGACAAGGTCCTGGATGTCAGAAGAAAACAGAATGGATGTTATATACAAAAACTTTGCAAAAACCTTTGAAAGTGTGACCCTGGGAATAGCACACAAAATGGGATAAAAAAAAAAAAAGGAGATGATGCAAACCCCCCCCTGAAAAAAAGGGGGCCCCCTAGCACGTTGGAGGCAAACAAAATTTCCGGGGCCCAAGACTGTTAAACTGCCCCCGTTTTAAAAGGGGGGTTCAAAGCCCCCTGGTGTCTTCAAGGGACGGACATGCACCTAAAGCGGACCGGAGCCAGGCTGGTTCGTACGTTGGTCTGGGCCGCAAACAGCCTGGTTGTCAGGCCCTGATCCCCCTGGGCCTGGCACGACCGGGGGGGCTGCCCCCCGAATTTTTCCCGGTAAACTCCAGGAAACCTTATAAAATACAAATACAATTTTATTTCTTTGTCGGGGGACAGGGGTTTTAAATTAAATCAAAAATTGGGTGCAAGGGGAGCCCTATCCCTTTGGGGATTGGGGCATTTCTTGGCTTATAGACTATGAAATAATATTATAATTGGAGTTTGAATTGGTAGATCAGTCAGATTATGATATGATGTTTCATTGTTATTACAAAAGATGATAACATTGTAACTAGTGTTTAGTAGGATGGAACAAAATAAAAAGAAATTATTTAAGAAAAAAATTGACATTTTGACAGTAATTTACAGTTTATATTTATTTGGGGGTGATTAGGTGGAACATAATTAAAAAAAATTAAATTATATTATGGAAAATAATTTTGACTTTTGGGAAATTTACAGAGAGATTTATTTTGGGGGTGAGAGGTTTTTTTAAAAGAGTCTTAAATTGTTTTAAAAAGGGTTTATTTTAGCTTTAATACTGGTAAGGGCCAATTTCCCTTTTTTTAAGAATTTTAATGGGTTGCGGGGGACAGGGGACAAAAAAAGTGATCTGATTTTGTGTTGTGGTCAGGGCCATTAAAGTTGGTGGGAAAATTTTGGGGGGGGTTTATATTAAATGTGGGTTTTTAGTATGTGAAGCAAAGAATAAGTGGGAATTTTTTTATTGGGTTTTAGGTTTTGAATTTTTTGGGGGATGCGTCTAGGGGGGAATTTGCATATTCTGACTACCTTTTAAGGGAGGGGTCTTGGTGATTAATTGTTTTTGACCCCTTTTTAAAATTCCTAGGAGATATTTAAAAGAGGAGTATATGAAAAAAGCTGATTGGGGAAAAAGAGCGTTCAGATTAGCCAGTCTTAGAGATTTTTTGGGAAAATTTTTGTATGTGTTTTAATTTAAAAGGGATGTAAAAATTTTCCAAAAATTTTCCCCCTTTTTAGTCTTGGGGGTAACCGTTTAGTGTTATTTAAGGGAAAATTTTGTAACTCTGTTTCCAAACGATAAAGTAGGTCTTTGATTTAGAGTAAGTTTATTAGTTACCATGTCAATTTTCTGTAATTCTGCATTAAAGTATTTAAGCTGGTTTTGGGGGGAGAAGACATATGTTGTCAAGCAAAAATATGGGTTTGGGGGTTTATGCATTAGGAGGCAAAAGAAAGAGGAATAAGGGACCCAAAACTTCCCTTAGGGGGCCCACTGTAATTTGCTGTGTGGAAGAGTTCGCTCCATACTGAGGTATGACTTTATGTAGTGAGCGAGTGCCCTCTTATACCATAGTGTGCTAGTTTAGTAAGCAGTAAATCATGATCAACTGTATCAAAAGCTTTGCGTAGATCAATGAAGATTCCCAGTGGAACTTCTTTCTTCTCAAGTGTGGTATATATTAACTCTAGCATGTGTATAATGGCATCATTTGTGCTTTTGTTGGTCCTGAATCCAAACTGACTGGGGTTGAGTACGTTGTGTGAGATGAGGTAGAAATAGATCTGTCTATGAATTAACTTTTCAAAGACTTTAGAGAGCAGTGGTAAATTGGATATTGGTCTATAATTATTCAAGTTTGTTTGATCACCTCCTTTATGGATCGGTGTGACCCTTGCTATTTTGAGAATTGATGGGAATGTGGAGGTTTCAATGGATTTATTGAATAGTGTTGCAATAATTGGTGACAGGACTTGTGAAGCTTTCTTGTACATAAAAGGTGGTAAGCTATTTATGTCTCCTGCCTTGTTTTTAAGGGTGTTGATTATGAGCGAGACTTCTATTGGGTTGGTAGGAGCTAGGAATAGCGTAGAAGGGTAGTTGTTGGCGAGATAGTCTGTTGGATGTGTGTTGGAGCTTGGGATTTTACTTGCTAGATTCTTTCCTATGGTGGAGAAGAAAACATTAAGTCTGTTTGCTGTCTCAGTTGGAGAGAGTAGGGGTTCGTCTGTTTTTGATAATTTGATGGTATTGTTCTTAGATATCTTTTTTTTCTAGAATTGCTGATAGGGTTTTCCAGGTCTTTTTCATATCGCCTTTTATGTTATGTAATCTGTTCTCATAATATAGTTTTTGACCTTCTTATCACATTCATTACTTACTACCTTAAAATACAGTACAGTGTTCCCTCGAATAACGATCTTAATCCGTTCCAGGAGCTAGCTCTTAACACGAATTTCCTAATTCAAACCTTATTTCCCATAAGAAATAATGTAAATACAATTAATCCGTTCCACCCAAAAATATTCACAAAAAATACATTTTAATTATAGTTCTACATACACAAAACAACATTATTAACACTATAAATACTACTACTAATACTAAATAATAATAAACAGATTAATAAATAACATTTACTTAACTTTCTAAAAACCTTTCTAAAATCTTCGAAAAATTCATTCATAGACAGATCTATTCCTACCTCGCTCACACAATGTACTCAACCCCTGTCAATTTGGATTCAGGACTAACAAGAGCACAAACGATGCTATAACACACATGTTAGGGGTTAATATACACCGCACTTGAGAAGAAAGAAGTCCCGCTGGGAATCTTCATAGACCTACGCAAAGCATTTGATACAGTCGACCATGATTTATTGCTCACAAAATTAGTGCACTATGGTATTAGGGGACACCCACTCAACTACCTAAAGTCGTACCTTAGCAACAGAAGCCAGTACGTGTATACAAATGGAGAGAACTCTTCCACACAACAAATTACAGTCGAGTCCCCCAAGGGAAGTGTCCTGGGGCCACTCCTATACCTCATTTACATAAACGACCTAGCGAATGCATCACAACTACTCAAACCCATATTTTTGCAGATGACACAACATATGTCTTCTCTCACCCAAACCCAGTCATACTAGCCAACACTGTTAATGCCGAATTACAGAAAATATCAACATGGATGAAGACAAATAAACTACTCTCAATACTGACAAGACCTTCTTCATTCAGTTTGGAAGCAAAGTCATAAATGTTCCACTTAACATAACGCTCAATGGTTCACCCATCACAAGACTCCAGAGGGAAAATTCCCAGGAATCCACCTTGACAGTAGTCTTAAAATCCAAACACACATACAACAAATTTCCAAGAAAATCTCAAAGACAGTAGGTATATTATCAAAGATACGCTATTATGTGCACAACCAGCTCTCATTGCACTATATCATTCTCTTATCTACCCTTATCTCACCTATGGAATCTGTGCATGGAGCTCAACAACATTAAATCACCTTAGACCACTCTAACCCAGCAAAAGGCTGTAGTCAGGATGATAACAAATTCCCACTTTAGACATCATACTCCCCCTATATTCAAACTTTAAAACTACTCACTGTAAAGATATTCATACCTATTCATGTGCCTTCTACATACATAAAACTCTACATGCTAATATCAACCCTCCGCTCAAAATTCTCCTCAACAACTTTAATAGGTCCCACAACCACGACATCTGTCCCTCTCTGCCCTATTTCATGGCCTTCCCAAAACTCACAAACCTGATATTCCTCTACGTCCATCATATCTTCTAGAGGTTCTGTCTCTTATTCTCTTGCGTCCTGGCTAGCCAAAACCCTCACTCCTTTTCTTGGTACTTTTCTCCTGCCCACCTTCGTCACTCTCAAGACTTCATCGAACGTGTTGGCTCTCTCCCGACCTGTAAGATGCTTAGTCTTGATGTCGAGTCCCTCTTCACTAATGTCCCTCTGGATGATGTCCTTAATTTTCTCGGAGAAGGCCAATGAAGGGTTACTTCATCTCCCTATACCTACTGATGTCTTTCTTGATCTTATCCGACTTTGCGTGGACTCTAACTCCTTTTCCTTTCAAGGTAAATATTATTCTCAAACCTTTGGTGTCGCTATGGGCTCTCCTCTATCTCCTGTTCTTGCTAATCTTTTATGGAATACTTCGAGACTGTTCTTCTTCCCACTATTGATGTACGTCCTTCACTCTGGCTCCGCTATGTAGATGACATCTTTGCTCTTTGGCCTCATGACTTAAGTCTCTTCCAACCTTTTCTTGATGCTCTTAATAATCTTGCCCCTTCCATTAAATTTAAAGCTGATTGGGAATCTAATTCTTTGCTTCCTTTCTTGATGTTCATGTCCACCGTTCAGTTACAGGTTTTGCCTTCTCCGTGTACCGCATAAGCCTATGCACAGTGGCATGTACATTCATTACTTCTCTTATCATGCCTCCTCTGTCAAGAAGAGTGTTCTTATCTCCCTCTTTCTCCGTGCTCTCCGCATCTGTGATCCTCAGTTTCTTGAAGCAGAAATTTCCACTCTTCATAATTCTTTTCCCGCCTGGGCTACCCTTCCCATTTCATAGACTCTGCTTTCTCTCGTGCTAAACGGACTTTCTTCTCTCTAAACCCTCTACTCCTGAGAACTCTCCAGTCCTCTGCCTTCCCTACATCTCTGGTCTCTCTAATCTCAGCAACTCTCTCCGTTCCTTAGACATCAAACTTACCTTTCGCCAAACTAACACTCTTCGCACTAATCTAGTTCATACCTCCCCTACCTCCACAGATTCTCCTGGTGTCTACTCTATTTCTTGCTCCTCCTGTCCTCTTCAGTACTTCGGAGAAACTGGCCGATCTCTTTCTGACAGACTCAGGGAGCACAAAAATAGTGTTAGGCTTGCGACACTAATAATGCTCTTTTCTGTCATGTCAGAGATCACAGTCATCCCATTGATTGGTCTTCTGCTAAAACTGTCTACCCTACGTCTAACTTTCATAGTCGCCGCCTGGTTGAATCCTCCTTTATACACAACTTTCCCTGTATGAATCTTAGCCCTGGCTTTGTCTCTGTTGATGCTTTCTCTCTCATTACATTGTTAAATGCTCTAAACTTCAGAACACCCGTGACTTAACCTGATTCCTTCCCTGTCTTATCTTCCCCTTCTCCTTTTTCTCCTTGGGTTTCCTTTCTTTCTGTTCTTTCTTTTGCCTTGTATTTTCCTTCATTTTTCGCTTTTCTTCCTCTCGTACCCCCTTGCGGCCGCTAGCCTCATAGCAGTGCTCCTTCCCATATGACTGTCTACTCTACTACCTTTACTACTACCTTTACTACTACCACTACTACCACTACTCCTACATTTCCCCACTCTCTTGTACCCTCCCCTGTCTGCCTGCCTATAAATACCCTTCCTCTGTCTCTGTGTGTTAGTGTGACTTTGTAAATGGTCCAAGTCGGGCCGAAACGTCGTCGTAAGCTCCTCTCTTTTATATGTGCGGGTTGTGTGTGTAATATTAAGTTAACCTTGTCGGAAAATCAATTCAAGACTCTTCTCAAAAATCACTACTCACCCTATACTAAATACTCATACTGTAACAAACATTCAAACCCAATGTTATTTTACTTAAGGTAATCTCAGTTTTATATTGTCATCCTCCTTAACACTTGTTGCAATTTCAATTTCATATCATATTGTCATTTGAAATAAAATATATACAGTGGTACCTCGACTTACGATGCTATCATCTTACGTTATATTCGATAACCGATATTTATAACGTAAGAAATTTGAATGCGACTTACGTTGTTTGATTCGTCTAACGACATTCGTACCGGACGTGTCTGGCGCCCAGCTGAGCGCGCACTCCAGGGAGCGTCAGTGCTATTGTTTACAAGCGAGAGCGACCACCCACCCACACCCACGCATTCATACCAGTATATTGTCATTATTCCACTGTTTTTAGTGCTTGCAACTGCTAAATAAGCTACCATGGGTCCAAGGAAAGATCCTAGTGCTAAGCCTGTGGCAAAGAGGAACAGAAATATATGTACGATAGAACTGAAGTAGATAATAGAAAAATATGAAAGTGGAGTGCGTATCAGTGAGCTGGCCAGGCTGTATGGTAAACCCTTTTCTACCATCGCTACCATTGTGGATAAGAAAATTCAAGTAAAATCAAGGAAGCTGTTGTTGCAAAAGGTTCATGTGTGATCACAAACACAGACCACAAGTGCTGGAAAATGTGGAAAGGTTGTTGTTGGTGTGGATCAACGAGAAACAGTTAGCAGGAGATACTGTTTCGGAGGCAATAATATGTGAAAAGCAAGGCAGTTGCATGATGATCTCCTTAAGAAAATGCCTGCAACGAGTGATGAAGTGAGCGAATTTAAAGCCAGCAGAGGCTGGTTTCAAAATTTAAGAAGCGTACTGGCATACATAGTGTTGTGAGGCATGGTGAGGCATCCAGTTGTGACAAAAGTGCGGTGAAAAATATGTGCCTGAATTCCAGGAGTACCTAGAGGCTGAACAATTCCTCCCCCAACAAGTGTTTAATTGTGATGAAACAGGCCTGTTTTGGAAGAAAATGCCCAACAGGACCTACATTACTCAGGAGGAAAAGGCACAGCCAGGACATAAGCCTATGAAAGACAGGCTAACTTTGATGCTTTGTGCCAATGCCAGTGGTGATTGCAAAGTGAAGCCTTTACTAGTGTATCTTTTGAAAATCCCGAGTGTTTGGCAGATGCGGTGTCAGCAAGTCTAACTTGTGTGTGATGTGGAGGTCTAACAAAAAGGCATGGGTCACAAAGGACATTTTCTTAGATTGGTTCAATGGCGTGTTTGGCCCCAGTGTGAAGAAATATCTATTGGACAATAATTTGCCACTTAAGTGCCTCCTGATAATGGACAATGCTCCTTGTCATCCTCCAAACTTGGTAGAGAAATTGTGGACGAGTTTAAATTCATCAAAGTGAAGTTCTTGCCCCCTAATACCACTCCTCTCCTCCAGCCCATGGACCAGCAGGTCATTTCCAACTTTAAAAAACTCTATACCAAAGCAATGTTTCAAAAGTGCTTTGATGTGACCACAGACATGAACATAACCCTAAGAGAATTTTGGAAAAACATTTCCATATGCTGCATTGTGTACACCTTATAGGTAAGGCTTGGGAGGGAGTGACTACCAGGACTTTGAACTCTGCCTGGAGAAAATTGTGGCCAGACTGTGTCCTAGAGAGGGATTTTGAAGGTTTTGGGGCTGAGCCTCAGAACCCTGAGCCTGAGCCTGAGCCTGTTGTGGAAGAAATTGTGGAATTGGGCAAGTCTTTGGGGTTAGAGGTGAGTGGTGAGGATGTGGAACAGTTGGTGGAGGAGCACAAGGAAGAGCTAACCACTGAAGATCTGCAAGAGCTTCAACAGCAACTGGAACAAGAGACCAGTGGTCAGGACAATGGTTCAGAGGAGGAGGAGGAGGTGGAACAAAAATGGAAGAATGTGCCTTCTTCAAGGATTAAGGACATTTGTGGAATGTGGAGCAAGGTGCAAGCATTTATGGATGAATATCACCCTAACCATGCTGTTGCAGGCCGTGCTGGCAACCTGTACAATGACACAGTGGTGTGTCATTTCAGGGATGTGTTAAAGAATGCCAGACACAGAGCTCCTGGACAAATTTGTTGTTAGAAAGAGGTCCAGTGACTCTCAAGCTGGTCCTAGTGGCATTCAAAGAAAAGGAAGTAACCCCAGAAAAGAACTTACCACCTGCAGTGTTAATGGAAGGGATTCCCCTTCCAAACACTAGCATACTACTCCACCTTCTCCTCCTCCCATCCTCCACACATCAACAACTCTTCAATAAATGTAAGTGACATGTTATTGTTCAATATTTGCATGCTTATTTAGATATTCTTTATTAAATTATTTATTATTTAATGTCCAAAGTTCTAAAAATATTTTATTTAACTACTTTTGGAAGTCTTGGACGGATTAAATTTATTTCCATTATTTCTTATGGGGAAAATTGATTCGTCTAACGTTGTTTCGATCTTAAGATATGGCCTCTCTGACGGATTAATATCGTAAGTCGAGGTACCACTGTAACTAGAAGAAACTCAATAAATTTCTCTAGTATTGTTATTTTACTAGTATAGCATCAACATATTGTAACTTGAAATAAAATATACAACTAGAATAAACTCAACCAATTTCTCTAGTATTGTCTTTTTAATAGTACATATGTATAATCATATTGTAAATTGAAATGATATATAACTAGAATAAACTCAATCAATTCCTCTAGTATTAAGTACTTAGTGAATAAGTATTTAGAATAAGCTGCCCTAATGCCATGGCATGCCAGTGGTTCTCCTTGCATTACAGTTTTATACTTGTAACTACCAATAACTATGTATACTTGTAACATGCAATGAAATAAAATATTATTATTATTATAGAGTTGCTGGCATCTGGAAGATAGGGAGGAGGACAGGGAGGGGTTAGTGATTGGAAGGGGAATCCCCCTGCATGAATGCTACACTCCTTGCATGAATGCTACACTCCCTGCATGAATGCTACACTCCCTGCATGAATACACTCCCTGCATGAATGCTACACCTCCTGCATGAATGCTACACTCCTTGCATGAATGCTACACTCCTGCATGAATGCTACACTCCCTGCATGAATGCTACACTCCTGCATGAATGCTACACTCCCTGCATGAATGCTCACTCCCTGCATGAATGCTACACTCCCTGCATGAATGCTACCACTGGGGTGCCACTAGGAAGCTTCTTTGGACCCATGGTGACTTATTTCACAGTGACAATCACTGAACCAGCAATAAACACAATAAAGCGATCGATTTTTAGCAGGCCGATAATCAGATCGGCCCATTTTGGGGTCCCACTGTATATGTTAGTGTAAACTTGTTATCTGGGATTTATATGCATTTATAAGTGGAAAAAAAGGTGTTCTGCTTTCCAGCGTGTCCACTTTCCCGTGGTAGCCTGGGAAACTAACCTGCTGTATAAGTGGGGTCCCACTTTCAGCATTTATACAATAAGATGACAGTAAACAAGTGATAACACTGAAAAAAAAGTGAATTTGTACAGTGGACCCCCACCTAAAGAGCACCCCGGAATCGTATAATTATGTAAGTATAATGTTGTATGTTGTAAAATTTTTTTTTAGGGGGCTGAAATAAACTAACCTCCCATTATTTCGGGTTTCGTTCTTTGGGAGGAGGCTTCTGGAATGAATTTTTCTCGTTTGGCGGGGGGCCACTGTACTTTTAGGACTAAAGTGCCGATGCTTTGTCTTATAAAATAAATTGCTTGTTGTTTTTTACAGGTGTTTTCCCAGATTTAATGTGAAGGCGGGAGTTTGAAGCAGTACATGAGGTTTTATGCTACTGTTTTTGAGCTCAAGAGAAACCAAAGAGAAAATACAGAACCGGCCCTAAGGATGATGTTAGAGACTGTTAAGGTAAAAAATAGCTAGAAAAATAATCTTGAGTGTACAGTGGGGCCTCACATATACCCCCCTCTTATTGGTGGCCCATGTATTTGTTGGCTTTCAGTTATCGTTTTGTGTGTTTGGTTTTTTTCCCCTTTTCTGTCGTTTTCACACAACATTTGTGTAGGGTGACTGTATTTTAAAGGGAAGTATTGTATGTACTGTGTATTTTTTTTTCTTTTTTGCTGTTTTTTTTGCCTAGCTGTGTTGAGCACTTCATATAGGATAATGTAAACACGTTAACAGGATTCTAGATCCCGTTAATGAAAAAAAAAAGCTTTTTTTTTTTTGGGGATTTTCACTTACCGAGGGTTGGGAACCAAGAGCCATACGAACAGGGCCTTCTTGACCTGGGGAAAATCAAGAGTTTTTTTTTTTTTTTAAATTTTATGGCCATTTCCTGCCCAAAGGGCAGGTACAAAAATGTGAACACATTCAACATCTTTAAAAAAAAATTAAGGTTAAAGAGAAAGTAGGGTTAAAAATGAAGGTTTCAGTAAGGGTAGGGGGTGTGTAGATCAAGTGTTTACAATGAAGCATTTAAGTCATTAATACCTACCATTACACTAAACCCAAAACATAACAGAAAGAAACATGACAATGTTTTGCTCCAACTTTGGGCCATGAGCTACAGGTGGATAGTTTACATGGGGGTTTTGTTCACCCCAAACCCCTCGTAAATTGAAAAAATCATAAGTCGAATAAGGATGTGTGATAAATAAGTAAATAAATTACTACTGTCAGTGAATAAGTAAATAAACCAATAATTACTTAAATCCCAGTATTGAAAAGTCAATAAATGAATACAAGTTAGGGACTTGTCACCTTCATGTTGGGTAATTATTTTAAAAAATAATGTGGAAAATAAAAAAAAAAACAGAATAGACTGTTGCCCTAAAACATTACTATTAAGAAGGTTAAGTTCCCCCAAAAGTAATTGCTCCCGCACCATCGAAAAGTTTAAATATTAAAAGTACATGGCCCCCCGTTTTTGAAAAAAATCGTACATTTATGTAAGTATAATATTGTAAGTGCTTGTGGAAAAAATATTTTTGGGGTCTGAAATAACTAACCTATGTGAAATTTTTCCTTAAGGGGGTAAATTGCGGTAATGGCACTTGAGCAGACTTCAGGAGTGAAGTTTTCAAACTCCCACTGTATAGGAGCACCTGTAGTTTAAAGGTCTAACTTGGACTCTAACACCATTATAAGAGTCTTTCTCCTATGTATGGGTTATTTATGTATTGTTTAAACACAGTTTGTTCTGTAATACCGCCCGTTAATTTTTTTTTTTGCAGGATGAAAAGGAAAGCAACATGATCCGCTCTTTATCTTATCATGATTGCAATGTGTGTGGGAAAAAGGGCCGCCCCGCCAGCCTGCCGGTGTTGCAAATGGCGTTGGTGGCAACAATGGCATTGGGGGTCTCAATGGAGGCATTGGAATTGCAGGATTTGGAATTCAAATGTGGATGGAGAATCTACTGGGCACTCTCCCCAACCCCCATCAGGTTGTTGAAAAAGAAACCCAGGTCCACCATACTGTGTATAGGTAGGTATTGTAAGTGAAGCCTAGTGAAGCCTAGGTCCACCACACTGTGTATAGGTGGGTTTTTTTAAAGTGAAGCCTAGGTCCACCACACTGTGTATAGGAAGGTATTGTAAGTGAAGCCTAGGTCCACCACACGGTGTATAGGAAGGTATTGAAAGGGAAGCCTAGGTCCCCCACACTGTATAGGTAGGTATTTGTAAATGAAGCCTAGGTCTACCACACTGTGTATAGCTAGGTATTGACAGTAAAGCCAGGTCCCCCACTGTGTATAGGTAGGTATTGTAAATGAAACCTAGTAAACCTAGGTCCACCACACTGTGTATAGGAGGTGTAAGTGAAGCCTAGGTCCCACCACACTGTGTATAGGAATTTTTAAGTAAGCTAGGTCCCCAACTGTGTATGGTAGAATTGTAAGTGAAGCCTAGGTCTACCACACTGTGAAAGGTAGATATTGTAAGTGAACCCTAGGTCTATTACACTGTGATGGTAGATATTGAAAGTAACCCCGGGTCTACCACACTGTGTATAGGTAGGTTTTGTAAATGAAGCCTAGGTCCCCACTACATGGGTAGTGTTGAAAGTGAAGCCCTTGACTTATGGATGAAGGATTCTAACCTCTTCCACATGGGATTAACTTTGTTGTTGTTTAAAACCCCGTCGTCTGCCTCCGAGAAACGGGGGGCAGGGGCTCAAAAGGAAAAAAACTTTTAGAGGTTTTCACTTGTGTTATCCTGGGTTATTAATCAAAAATGTTGTACACCCCGGTCTGTGGGGGCCCAGGACCAGGTCGGGGCAGTGCTGCCCCTCGCTGTTAACCCAGAGACGCCTGGGGGCGACTTCCATACGAATCTTATGCAGGTGTAGTATAGTTTTTTTAAGTTCAGTTTGTATAAAGTTTTGATTAACAGTCAAAATTGATCTTTATAGACAGTGATACATCAGACCTTCACACAATAAACTATACAGTGATCCATCAGACCTTCACAAATAAACTATGAGACAATGATCACATCAGACCTTCAAAAGTAAACTATGAGACAATGATCACATCAAAACCTTCACACAAAAACTATGAGACAGTGATCACATCAGACCTTCACACAATAAACTATGCCAATGATCACATCAGACCTTACACAATAAACTATGAGACATGATCACATCAGACCTTCAAAAGAAAACTATGAGACAATGACACATCAGACCTTCACCAATAAACTATGAGACAGTGATCACATCAGACCTTCACACAATAAACTATGAGACAATGATCACATCAGATCTTCACACAAAAAACTATGCCACAGTGATAAATCAGCCCTTTCCACAATAAACTATGAGACAATGATCACATCAGACCTTCACACAATAAACTATGAGACAATATAAATCAGACCTTCAAAAAATAAACTATGAGACAGTGTCACATCAGCCCTTCACACAATAAACTATGAGACAGTGATCACATCAGACCTTCACACAGTAAACTATGAGACAGGATAAATCGACCTTCACACAATAAACTATGACAGTGACAATCAGACCTTCACACAGAAACTATGAGACAATGATCACATCAGACCTTCAAAAAGTAAACTATGAGACAAGATCACATAGCCCTTTAAAAAATAAACTATGACAGTGACACATCAGACCTTCACATAATAAGCAGTGATAGAATGTGAACCTGGCGGTCACTGACATGACATCTTTAGATTGTTGTATAAGAGACAAGGTGAAACCCTACATTGATGAGGGGGTACAAAAATGATAGGTAATGGGTTAAGTCATCTGTAGAAAAAAAGAAATTGATAAATGAAGGAAAAAGGGGGGAATGTAGCATAATATAGAAACCCAACACTGTTATTTGGGTATGAGTCTTTGTTAAATTCATGTTAAGTGCCACAAGTGCGGGAGGGCCCTGGGCTACAGGTACTGTGAGGCCCTGGGCTACAGGTACTGGGGGCCCCCCGGTACTGTGAGGCCCCTGGGCTACAAGACTGTGAGCCCCCTGGGCTACAGGTACTGTGAGGCCCCGGGCCCCGGGATGTGGACCCCCAGGCTACAAGTGCTGTGGGGCCCCCGGGGCTAGAGGTCTGTGGGGCCCCCTGGGCTGAGGTACTGTGAGGCCCCTGGGCTAGAGGTACTGTGGGGCCCCCTGGGCTAGAGGTACTGTGGGGCCCCCGGGGCGGGTACTGTGAGGCCCCTGGGCTACAAGTGCTGTGGGGCCCCCTGGGCTACAGGTACTGTGGGGCCCCCTGGCTGGTACTGTGAGGCCCCGGGGCTACAAGTGCTGTGAGGCCCCTGGGCCAGGATGTGAGGACCCGGCTCGTGCGGAGGTCCCTGGGCTACAGGTACTGTGGGGCCCCCTGGCTGGTCGGAGGCCACTGGGCCAGAGGACTGTGAGGCCCCGGGCTACAGGTACTGTGAGGACCCGGGCTACAAGTGCTGTGGGTCCCTGGGCTCCCGGTCTTTGGGGCCCCCGGGCACAGGTACAAGGCCCATGGGCTACAAGTGATGTGGGGCCCCTTTTTACAGGTACTGTGAGGCCCTTGGCTCAGGTACTGTGAGGCCCTGGGCTGGTACTGTGAGGCCCCGGGGCCCCGGTACTGTGGGTCCCTGGGTACAGGTACTGTGGGGCCCCCTGGCTACAGGCTGTGAGGCCTTTGGGCTACAGGTACTGTGGGGCCCCCGGGCTAAAGTGCATTGAGGCCTCTGGCTACAGGTCTGTGGGGCCCCGGGGCACAAGTCGGAGGGCCCTGGGCTACAGGAAAAAGGGCCCTGAGCTACGGGTACTGTGAAGCCCTGAGCACAGGTACGTGAGGCCCGGGCCCCGGTACTGTGAGGCTCCTGGCTGGTACTGTGAGGCCCCTGGGCTGCAGTTACTGTGGGGCCCCCTGGGTTTAAAGTGCTGTGAGGCCCCACAGGTACTGTGGGGCCCCTGGGCTACAAGTGCTGTGAGGGCCCTGGGCTGGTACGTAACCCCCTGAGCTACAGGTACTTGAACCCCCTGAGCACAGGTCTGTGGGCCCCCGGGCTAAGGATTTGAGGCCCTGGGCAAAAATCGGGGGCCTTGGCTACAGGTATTGGAGGCCCGGGGCTGGTACTGTGGGCCCTTTTGGGCTGGACTGTGGGGCCCCCTGGGCTACAGGTACTGTGAGGCCCCTGGGCTGCAGCCCGGGAGGACCCTGGGCAGCCTCCCCCATGCCTTAATCCGGCCCTCCAAATGGGTCAGTGGAGTTCAGAGGTCATCTGTTGTAATGTCAACACTTCTGAAAGATGGGGATGGAAGAATAATGGTGACTGTGTTTTCTTTTTTTTGGTCACCCTGTTGGCAGGAGCTGCCCGCTGATTAAAAGTAAAAAAATTGAGAGGTTATGAATATTTTTTAGATTTCCCTGTCCACAACAACCAAGTTGCTAATAGCGTGTGGAGCTGATGTCAACAGTATGGACAAAAAGCGCAACACCCTACTTTATTGTTCCTATCAGAAACCCATGGTAAGGTGGAAAAAAACACTCATTCATTTCAACTTTTCTAATAAAATTTTTACCCCAAGTGACATCTTCCGTCCTAATACAGAGAGGATGAAGAAACTAATATACATATTGGCTGCAGCGGCATCAGCAGCAGTACTAGTAGCAGCAGCAGTGCAGTAGTAGTAGTAGCATCGAGCAGACAGCGCAGAGCAATCGCAGCGCGCGGGATCGCAGCAAAACTAGTAGCAGCATCGCACAGCAGCAGCAGCATAGCAGCAGTACTACTAGTAAACAGCAGCAGCAATAGCAGAAATAGTAGCAGCAACAGCACAGCAGTAGCATCAGCAGTAGCAGCAGCAGTAGCATCGCAGTAGCAGTAGCATCAGCAGTATAAGAACATAAGAAAAAAGGAACACTGCAGCTTATGGCCCCTGAAGGAGGGCCAATTCTCCCACCCACTTGCCAATGCCTTGACCTAGTCAGGTCAGTCACATTCACTTCAGGGGGGAGCACGGCATCTGACCTATGCCAAGCTAGTCAGGTTCAACTCCCCCCACCCACCCCCACTCAGATTTATCCCAAACCCATTTTTTAAAAAATACCAAAAATCTTAGCTTCTAATTGGGGGTTTGCCCTCATCCACAACTCTATTCCAAACCAGTGTTTCCCATATCCTTAAAATCATAGCTCGAGTCCTGTCAATGCTAGATATTTTTTGCACGCATTTACATCCCCTTTTAAAACCTGTTTTTTCCCTTTTCACCCCTTTATATCCCCCAATTGTACGCCTTTCTAGGAAAGATT
>WNWK01036255.1:0-19279 GCA_009830355.1 Cherax destructor | reverse complement strand
TGTATTTTTCAAATAAACTTTAAATTTTCCCAAATAAACGCTTATTTCATCACTGTCATGATTAATATACCTTTGGTGTCCTAGGATCTCCTACACCAAATCACCTAAAACCATTAATTAATAACCCAACAAAATGCCTCGGGGGCCTATCACCCATTCCAATGCCAGAAAACACAATCCCCCTCTTAAAATTTGAACTTATTTAATATAAAAAATATGCTTCTTGATGTGCCACTATGATATTGTTCCCTTCCAATAAAAACCCCTTCTCTGAATTTTTTCCCTTTGATAGTATAACACAAGACAAAAAACCCTTTTTGTATCCCCCGTGTCCACTCAACCTGTGAAAAAAACTCCATAAAAGGCCTAAGATCTAAAAACCCTGCCAAAGTATTGAAAGGCCTCATAAGTTCAGTTAAAATTTTTTTGTATTTTAGCAAAAAGGGGCCCCATTTATACATCAGGTTAGGTTCGGGGCACTGCGAAAGTGAAAATTTCAAAAAAGTGAATATCCCTTTTTTTTTACTTTCAAATGCATATAAAAGCCTAAAATTTTCCCATATATTAAATGAGCATTACAAAAAGGCCCCACTTATACATCAGGAGGTTCGGGGCACCGAAGTGAAAATTTCTATAAAGTGAATCATGCCTTTTTTTTCTTTCAAATGCATATGCCTGATAACATGTTTACACTCATATATTAAATAAGCAATAATGGGCCTAAAAAATGCATATACAGGCACCAAAATTTTTTTTTTTTTTTAACAAACCGGGCCGTATCCCCCCAAAAGGCAGGGTGACCTAAAGAAAAACAAAAGTTTCTTTTTTTAAATTTATTATTTATACGGAAAAGGGGTTTTCCCCCCTTTCTGACACTTAACCCCATAAAATTTTTTCGTCCTTAGTTTATAGTAAGGGGTGAATACAGAAGTCCCCCCTGTATCCTCGGGGTATCCCAAGACCTACTGGATACCTGACCCAAGGATAGGGAAACCCTATATAAGTCTTTTTTTCTTTTACATACATAACTAATAAATTTTAATTGACAAATTATCAAAATAAGTCTAAATTCCCTTTTTTCACTGGGGAAGCTTTTTCAGCTTCTTTAGGCTTTGAAGAACTTCCAGCATCAATATTTTTGCTTTGGGGTCATTATTAAGCAAAATTAAGGGTTATTTTGGGCCACAGAACCGGGGATAACTGAAACCACGGATACCAAACTGTGGATACAGGGGTTCTACTGTGTATTTATTGTGGGTCTGAATACAAATACATTGGCTCACATTGAGCCATTGAAACATCTAAATTTTGGGCCCTTTCAAGTCTTGAACATGTACTCATTGGAGCGGAGGAGAAAATCTGTAATAAAACATGGAAAGTACTTGAGGGCCTGGCCCCAAATCTCCCAACTCCATAACAACATACTGGGTGAGATATGGGAAAAAGGAAAAAAAACCCCAGTTAGGAGCAGGGGGGGGGGGGACAATAGGGGAGCACTGTATTAACACCCCGGCCCGAGACTTTTCAACATTTTAAAGGGAAGATACCCCAAACAGGCTGGAACCAGTGGAAGCCTTCAAGAGGAAACTGGACAAATATTCCCAGGTGAGTCCCAGGCTGTGATGGATATGTGGGGCAGCGGGCCCCAGCAGAAAAGCCGGGGTTGACCAGGAGACCAGCAGCCGGGCCCCAGGGCCCGGGCTCAGGATAAAACTTAAACCCTTTAAATATTTAAAAAATATGAAGAAAAGGTATAACTAAAAACCACTTACATGGAACCCATTTTCTCCATACTCCGTTCCAGAAGCTACCAAATAAACGCCTGAAGTCGAAGAAAATTTTCCCCAAAAAAATAATGTAAATCCAATTAATCTGGTCCCCCAAAAATATTCAAAAATTTTTTTTTTAAAAATAAATATAGTTTTACAAACAAAACAATGAGATAAAAAATAAAGCACTAATTTTTGGATAAATGAACTTTTAAAATCGTTTTTTTATTGAAGACTCTTTTTGGGGGTTTGGAGAGGCGGAGATTTTGTTTGGAAAGGGAAAGATATTAAATAGGGCGCTAATATTAACTCTGGATATTTATCTACCCAAATTATTAATATAACATAATAAACAATATTAATAAGTGGACCTCGCTTTTTAACATAACCCTTCCCAGGAGCTTGTTCAAAAATGTTAAAAAGGCGATTTTATTTCCCATCAAAATAATGAAAATACAATTAACGCCCAGAAACCCAAAATATTTAAAAATAATATTTTGAAAAAAATTTAAAGCTTCTACATACAAAAGAATTACATACTCTACAAAAAGTATTAGTAAACAAATGCATGTATTTTTATTTACCTTTATTGAAGATTGTTGATGGCATAGGGAAAATGGGGGGAAAGGGGGGGGAGGGGGGGGGGGTTAGTTTTTGGGAAGGGAAAGATTCCCCCCCAAAGGACTTCATTTAAAAGCTTTTCTGGGGTTTCTTCTTTTGGTTTTTTAACCCCATTGGGCCCAGCAAGTCACTGGACACTTTAACAAAATAACTGTCCCCAGTCCTCTGTTTCTGGGGCCTCTTTTAAAATGTTCCTAATGGACATTGTTTTTTACTGCCCTGCTTTATGGGTTGTTTGGCTTCTCAGGGTGGTTTTTTCCACAAACCCTTTTTCGCCACTTTGAACAAATCTCCTTTGAGGGTGAAGGGCCCCCTCCCAAACTTTTTTCTCAGGGTAAAAAAAAAAAAAAAAAAAAAATTATTTTTTTATGAAATGATAAGTCTTTTTTCCATCATAATGACACCAAAGTATGAAATTTGATGGTAAACCTAAAGGAAAGGGCTGAAAATTAGCAGTCTCGACGATATTTCGACCCATTTTACCCACTTTTACCCTTTTTGGCCAATTGCAATGTTCCCGTCGACTAAAATTAGCTATTTCACTAGAACTCCCTTTTTCTATCAACTGAGTACCAGAAACGCCCATTTCCCAAATTTTAACTACCCAGTAAATGGTCAGAAATTGACAATTTGGCCTTTCACAAATTTCAAAAGATGCCAATTTTAAAATTTGGGGCCAGAATAAACAAGACAACATTACTGGCACTAAAAAAAATTTTATCTGTTCATTAGTCACGTCTGGCCCTCTTACATTACTTTTGCTTTCCCTTTTTAATTTTTTTTCTCACAAAAAAAAGAAGATTTTTCTGTTATTATCCTACGCCATTGTAAAAAAAGGGATAAATAATATCAGCACTTGTGAAAAAATATTAGACTCACCAGTTGGGTGTTTTGGGATGGGGATTTTTTTACCCTTTAACATTGGCAAAAATAAAATATTTTCGCTACTTTGAGCTCAATTTCAAGGATTTCATTTAAAAAAAATCAAAATCATCACTATTTTGCCATATCTTCCATTCTATCAAATGAGAAAAAAAACGGGAAAACAACCATAAATATCATGAAAATACACTGAAAGTAGCTGTTTTTAAAACCCAAAAAAACGGCAAGTTTTTTTTTCATTATCTCTTTTAGTTTTTTTATACTGCCCCTGACCACGCAACCCCCTTCTTTCAAATTAGGGCCCTTTCTTCCACCAGATTTGAAGCGCTAAATTTACAACAATCGTGCCGACCCTGGCCAATGACGAAAGTCGTGACCCCCCTCAAAGGGGTTAATCTCTGAAAAGGACCTCCTTAACTCCCCCTTCCTCCTCCTCCCCCTGTGAATCAATAGCCTCAAATCTGGTTTATGCTTTCCCTTTCCAGTTGTTGCAGCTCTTCATTTTAGCTCTACCCTTTGGGCCTCCCCCAACTCTTCCACATCCTCACCACCCCCTCTAAACCCAGGGGCTTGCTCAATGCCCAAAACCCTTTCCCCAACAGGCTCAGGGTCGTCAGGGGCAGGGGCACCTCAAACCCTTCAAATCCCCCTGTTGGACACAATGGTTCCAAAGAGTTCAAAGTCCTGGGTGTCACTCCCTCCCCAAACCTTACCTATAAAGCCCATGCAGCTGTAGATATTAGGATTCTTAGAACTCTTAAAAGGGCAATTCAGTGTCAGGTCACTTCAAAACACTTTTCAAACAATGCTTTTTTGAGGGTTTTTGGTTTGGGAAAAGACCTGCTGGTCCATGGGGTGGGGGGGGTGGTTTAGGGCAGAACTTCATTTTTAAATCAAGTCTTCACACAGTAGGTCTTCCATGTTTTGAGGATGTGAAGGAGCATTGTCCGTCAGGGGGACTTGGGGGCAAACCCTTTTTCCCGTAGGTATTTTTTTTCCCTGGGGCCAAAACCCCTTTATGGATCCCTCACTGGTGCTTTTTGACCCCATTCTGCTAGATCTCCAAGCACACAATCTACTCTTCACAACATTGTGTTTCTTCCCCGGGGTTTTTTGGTGATACACTAGTAAAGGCTTCAATTTAAAATCCCCACTAGCATTACTACACATCATGAGAGTTAACCTAATTTTCATAGGCTTGTGTCCTGGCAGTGCTTTTTCCTCCTGAGTAATGTAGGTCCTGTTGGGTATTTTTCCTGCAAACAGGCCTGTTTTAGTCACAATTAAACACTTGTTCAGGTTTCAATTTTTCAGTCTTTATGAATTTTTCACATGTTTGGTTCGGAACTGGCAGCCTCACCATGCCTTACCACATTATGTATGCCATCATTTATTTTTAAATCTCAAACCAGCCTTTGCTGGCTTAAATTCACTACCATTTGCACCAGCATTGAAGTTGCAGGTATTTTTTACAAGATCGGGCATGCAAGTTCTTGCCTTTTTCACAAATAATACCCGACACACTATCACCCGCTAACTTTATCCTTGATCCACACCAGCAAGAATCCTCAATCTCTTCGATTATTTGTGGTCTATTTTTGGCTCGCACAGTAACACCTTTTTGCACACCAGCTGCTTAATTTCTTCCTTTCTTATGATAGCCGATAGCTGACCTGTTTTTGCCATATATCCTGGCAAGATCACACAATCGCACACCACTCTCGTATTTCAGACATTTCCTCTTCAGCTTACGGTGCTTGCACTTTCATCAGCTCAGGGGTACCACTAGAACTTTCTTGGGAATCTCATGGTAGCTTATTTCACAGTCGCACTTAGCTGAAATAAACTCCAAAAATTATAATTAAGTGTGAAATGCCTGGAGAAGCGTGCAGGGTATTGTTCTCGAGTGTAACAACGCGGGATCTGCCTCCACGCCTGCGCGGTGAGGCACCCAAGCGCCTGGGCGGACAGGTCACGAACGTATCTCGTTCGACTCCTTTCGCGATAATTTGTTCCGCATGACGATATCGATTTTCTTGTACTAATGACGATTTGTTCGACTGCCGAGCCGTTCAATAGCGGGGGTCCACCGTATATATATATATATATATATATATATATATATATATACAGCGGCACTGAAAGCTACGAGTATTTTTTCGTTCGAGAATGCTGTTCAAGTGCCATTACCAAACAAATTTATCCCCATAAGGAATAAATAATGTAAAATAGACTAAATTCCTACACCCCCAAAATATACTTACAAAAGCATTTAAAAATAAACTTACATAAAAGGGCGATTTTGGGGGACCACTGTAATCCGAGGTACCACTGTATATATATATATATATATATATATATACAGTGGACCCGGGCAGTTAAAGGCCGCCCGGCTAAAGGCCGCCTGGCTAAAGGCCAACCCGGGCAGAGGCCGGTTTTTCGGCTCCCGGTTAGAGGTCGCTGGTTGCAGACCGGTTTCGGCTCCCGGTTAGAGGCCATTTTTCGGTTACAGGCCGTATGGATGCGTCCATCTACGTGGCCGGGGCCACACTTGTGCTTCAGCTCACCCTGCAGCCCTGGGTGCGTGAGGAAGCTTCTGCTCATTCATCCAAACATTTTGCTATAATCTATTGTTTTTGGTGTTACGATTGCTGAACTCGCAAATGGTCACCATGGCCCCAAGGAAAGTTCTTAGTAAAGTTCCTAAAAAGAAAGGAGAAACATGATAGAACTGGCTGCAGGCAGGCATAGAGGCAAGGAGAGTAGCAGGCATGCAGGGAGTGGTAGGCATGCAGGGAGCGTAGCAAGGGCTGTGTGGAGTGTAGCAGGCACAGGAGTGTAGTTGGTGGAGTGGTTCTCAAGCTGACCCTTAGTGGCATTAAAGACTACAATGAGAGAGCTTTGCTCCCCGGAGTCCTTTGGGTGAGGGATTAAATCTTCCAAAGCCACTTACTCCTCCCTCTTTCCTCCTCCCTATCTTCCAGAAGCCAGCTTCTCTTAGTCTTCAATAAAGATATGTAATACTGATTTAATTTGTTAATTTTTTTTTTTTTAATATTTTTATCTGAACTGGATTAATTGTATTTACATTAATTCTTATGGGGAATATTATTTGTTAGCCATTTCGGTTTAAGGCCAAGCTTCTGAACGGGATTGGCGTCTTTAACCGAGGGTCCACTGTAGAGACAGTCATCTCGGTTTTCGATTTAATCCGTTCCAGATGGATCGTCAAACCAAAATCAGCAAACCAAAACTATTTTCCCCATAAGAAATATAATGGAAATTCAATTAATCCGTTCCAGAAACCCAGAAGTTTGGAAAAGTTTTTGGGGGCCTTAAAGATAGATTTACATGCACAAATGAATGAACTGAATGTGGTACTTTACTTTACTAAAGACTGATGTTGCTGGATGGGAGAGAGGGAAGATGGAGAAGGAAAGAGACCCTAATTTTTGGAAGGGAATCCCCCTCCATAAGGACTCTAGGTACCAAGTCCTTATCCTGGGTCACTTCCCTGCATGCCTGCTACACTCCCTCCCTCGCCTGCTACACTCCCCCTCCCTGCCTGCTACACTCCCTCCCTGCCTGCTACACTCCTCCCTGCCTGCTAATTTCTGCATACATGCTACACTCCCTACATACATGCTACACTCCCTGCATACCTACACTCCCTGCATACCTGTTACACTCCCTGCATACATGCTACACTCCCTGCATACATGCTACACTCCCTGCATACATGCTACACTCCTGCATACATGCTACACTCCCTGCATACATGTTACACTCCCTGCACACCTGCTACACTCCCTGCATACCTGTTACACTCCCTGCATACATGCTACACTCCCTGCATAGTTGTTACACTCCCTGCATACATGCACTCCCTGCATACATGCTACACTCCTGCATACCTGCTACACTCCCTGCATACATGCTACACTCCCTGCATACATGCTACACTTCCTGCATTCATGCTTACACTCCTGCATACATGCTACACTCCCTGCATACATGCTAATTCTATACCTGCTACACCCTGCTTTCTTACCTGCTACACTCCCTGCATACCTGCTACACTCCCTGCATACATGCTACACTCCCGCATACCACTCCCTGCATAGATGCTACACTCCCTGCATACTTGCTAGACTCCCTGCATACCTGCTAGACTCCCCCTGCATACCTGCTACACTCCCTGCATAGATGCTACACTCCCTGCGTAGATGCTACACTCCCTGCATACCTGCTACACTCCCACACTCTACACTCCCTGCATACCTGCTACACTCCCCTGCATACCTGCTACACTCCCTGTATACCTGCTGCTCCTGCATACCACTCCCTGCATACACTGTTACACTCCCTGCATGCTCACTCTTAACCCATTGTGTTTTTCACTTTTTACCAGCACTGGCACTAGGAGCTTTCTTTGGGCCTATGGTAGCTTAATAGCAGTCACACATAATAATCTAAGGCCCAAAAACAATGAATTGTTAATAAATGTTTTGTATAAACTCCTGGGGTGATGTTCACTCAAGCGTAAACAATGCTAGACTGCTGACAATGTGCGGGGGTGCGTGGTGGGGCCTACGGCCTTTGTATGTGTGCGGCACTGGTGGACAGGTTCTGACCAAGCATGAAACGGAGGAATCACACGAAAACAGAGGTCCAATTTTCCACGAAAAAACTGCACGAAAACTGAAACACACGAAAACAGAGATACAAACCGAAGGGATGACTGTATATGTATATATAAATAAATAAATACTACAGTGGACCCCTGGTTTTCTGTATTTTCTGTTCCAGAATGCTGTTTATGCCATTACCAAACTAATTTATTCCCATAAGGAATAATGTAAATTAGACTAGTCCTTTAGACTTCCTAAAATACACTTACAAAAATAAAATCTTACATAATTGTTCTAGTTTGGAGCATAACAAACACCGGGGTCCACTGTATACAGTGGTCCCTCTACTTATGAGCAGCTCCCAATTCGAACAATTATGTAAGTGTATTTTTGTAGGTGCTTTGTAAGTGTATTTGGGGGTCTGAAATGGATTAATCTAATTTTCATTTTTTTCTTACGGAAAAAAATTCCTTCGGTATCTGCATTTGGGAATAGCCGTCGGGAACGAATTTGCTCAATAGAGGTACCACTGTATATATATATATACATGTATATATATATACGTACATATATATAATATTGAAAAGAAGTCTTATGTTAGGCTCAAGCTTGCCTGAAATGCACTGATAACCATGAACTGTCTTCAAGTATTATCATGCATTATCCATTTCTGTACAAACAAGGTGTCATGTGGAAATAAGTTTTGAATTTGAATCTTTAATACACAGGTATCCTGCACATAACAGAGAGAATCTTACGATGATGTTTCAGTCTGACTTGACCATTTACAAGTCGCATAGCCCTAGTCAGACCAAAATGTCCTCGTAAGCTTCTGTCTATAGGTGCAGGTTATGTATTGTGTATTGTTCCAGTCATGGTATTGTGTCTTTTTCCTCTTTGAATCTCTAATAGAAATAATTTGTGTTACAGTTGGTACCATGGACGGCGGGACCGAGCTCAGAGTGAAGAGACTGCGGCAGTTTGGTAAGCTTGGGAGCTATCTGGTGCGGAGTCTGACCGCCGCCCAGGCTCATATGTTCTCTCCTATCTGGGGCGCCAGGAGTCTCACACTTCAAGTAAGACTGTTACTTAGTTACTTAACACATAAGGTGCTAATAAAGATGCTAAATCAGGTACTTAAGTGTTATATTTTCTTTATTTTAGTTTTAAAATCAGGTCTTTGCCTTGCATCTTTATAACCTTATACTACACCCAGTGCAATATTACATCATCATAATCGTACTACAATAAATTTTAACTAACCCTCTTTTATTTTTTATTTTTATTTTTTAATTTACCATTACTTGCTTACTATTATAAACTATTATTATAGAACAGATAACCAGTGCAAGCTTATATTGTCATATTTGGAAAAATTCCTAGAATCCCCCTTGACAGTAGCCTCAAATTCCTGATACACAACAAATTTCCAAGAAAATCTCTAAACAGTACGCATACTATCGAAGATACGGTACTATGTTCCACAATCAGCTCTTCTTGCACTGTATCATTCACTCATCTACCCTTATCTTACCTATGGAATTTGTGCATGGGAATCAACAACATTCAATCACCTAAGACCACTAATAACCCAGCAAAAGGCTGAAGTCAGGATGATAACAAATTTCCATCCAGACAGCATACTCCACCAATATTTAAAAGTCTAAAACTACTCACTGTCAAGAACATCCATAATTATTATTGTGCCTACTACATACATAGAACACTACACTCAAACATAAACCCTCCACTCAAACTTCTCCTCTCCAACCTCAACAGGATGCAACCATAACACAAGACACAGATCACTTTTGATATACCCCGTGTCCATATCACACTGTGTAAAAGCTCTATGCACATAAAGGGCCCCAAAATTTGGAATTCATTACCAGTAAATACTAAAGTAACCCGGTCTGAACATTAATTTAAGACTCTTCTCAAAAACCACATACTGACCCTAAACTTAAAACTCAATACTTAACTTTAAAAATAAAAATCTCCCAATTACCTAAATCTTATAACCTCAAAATTAGATGCCCAAAGTTCATATATTACTTATACTACATGGTAGTATAACTACCTGCCCAAAACAGTACTGTCTTACACCCATTTGTAGCATTCTGATACTGTAGACTACTTTCAACAACACACAATGTTATACAGTGGACCCCCGGTTAACGGCCTGCTCCAAACACTAACAATTATGTAAGTGTATTTTGTAAGTGCTTTTGTAAGTGTATGTTTGGGGGTCCAAAAGGACTAATCTAATTTACATTATTCCTTATGTTAATAAATTCCGTTCGTAACGGCACTTGAACAGCATTCTGGAACGAATTATGGCCGTTAACCGGGGTCCACTGTATTCCCATAATATAATTTAAATATTTACTATTGATATAAACAACCTGCAAAATACTTTCAACTTGTCCCAATGTAATATCCCCAGATTGTTAATTTGAGTATACAGTGGTACCTCCGGTTAACGATGGTCCCCAAACTCACCCTTTTATGTAAGTTTATTTCTTTAAATGCTTTTGTAAGTGTATTTTTTGGGGGTCTAAAAGGACTAGTCTATTTTACATTATTCCTAATGGGGATAAATTCGTTTGGTAATGGCACTTGAACAGCATTCTGGAATGAAAAAATATCGTTAACCGAGGTACCACTGTACTTACTGTCTGCTATAAATAAAAACAGATGTACAACTTAAACAAACTATGATCAATTTCTCTTGTATTAAGTAGTCTGTAAGCCATTAAATTTAGTCTGCCCATAATGCCATGGCATGATAGTGGCTCTCTTTGCACTACAACTCATTATTGTAATTACATAATCTCAATGTAAACTTGCAATGAAATAAAATTTGTATTGTATTGTATAACCTTGTATATATTATTTTATCTTAATATTTTTGGTAACTGTCATCCTGCTCATTTTCTTTTTAGTTGAAAGACAGTTGTTTTTAAAAGCATTGTGTTTGTGAAGAGGCTGATTTATTTGTGTTTCAGCTGTGCATGTACATTGCCACTTTCAAATTCATAGGGGTAATATTTTCAGGGTCCTCATAAGTCCAGACACAAGAGAACACTAAATGCATGAGAATTATATTTTCAGGGGTCTCCATAAGTCCAAACTCTGTAAATGCATGAAAATTATATTTTTAGAAGTCTCTGTAAGTCCAGACACTGTAAAAAGCACTAAATTCTGTCCTTATAATTAATTTTGTGTGATTTGGGGCTCTATGTATGCTTCTGAGGTCATGTTTCTTTAATGTGCCAAGAACTCTTTTTACATTGTTCTATACTTAAGTCTAGTTATAGAATCACACTCATTCTTATGATTCCAAACATTGATCCTGACATCAACCTCTTATTAAATGACTTACATGACCCTAACAACAACTGTAATTATTACACAGCAGAACAAGCAAAAGCACTACTCAGAGCCAACAATAACATAACTGTCTTCAACTACAATATCAGATCTTTAAGCAAGCATTACGATGACCTCATAGCATTATTAAATTCCTGCAGGCCAGTATGTCCATCATTGCTCTCACTGAAACCTGGCTAAAGCCTAATACTAATACTACAGATTTTTTTTTTCTCAACAAGTCGGTCGTCTCCCACCGAGGCAGGATGACCCAAAAGAAAGAAAATCCCCAAAAGAAAATACTTTCATCATCATTCAGCACTTTCACCACACTCATACATAATCACTGCCTTTGCAGAGGCTGCCAGATACGACAGCTGAGAATAAGTCCCTCCCAGCTGTCACTATCCCAGACCCCTCCTTTAAAGTGCAGGCATTGTACTTCCCATTTCCAGGACTCAAGTCCAACTAAATCAATTAACTGGTTTCCTGAATCCCTTCACAAAATGTTACCCTGCTCACACTCCAACAGCTCATCAGGTCCCAAAAACCATTCGTCTCCATTCACTCCTATCTAACACGCTCACACATTCTTGCTGGAAGTCCAAGCCCCTTGCCCACAAAACCTCCTTTACCCCTCCCTCCAACCTTTTCGAGGACGACCCTACCCCGCCTTCCTTTCCCTACAGATTTATACGCTCTCCAAGTCATTCTACTTTGATCCATTCTCTCTAAATGACCAAACCACCTCAACAACCCCTCTTCAGCCCTCTGACAAATAGTTTTAGTAACTCCACACCTTCTCCTAATTTCCACACTCCGAATTTTCTGCATAATATTTACACCACACATTGCCCTTAGACAGGACATCTCCACTGCCTTCTTTCCTCCATGGATAACGTTTTTTGTCTCTACAGATACCTCAACTCACCACTCACCTTTTTTCCTTCATCAATTCTATGGATAACCTCATTCTTCATAAACCCATCTGCTGACATGTCAACTCCCAAATATCTGAAAACTTACTTCCATAATCCTCTCTCCAATGTGATATCCAATTTTTCTTAATTTAAATTGTTTGATACCCTCATCACCTTACTCTTATCTATGTTCACTTTCAACTTTCTACCTTTACACACCCTCCCAAACTCGTCCACTAACCTTTGCAACTTTTCTTTAGAATCTCCCATAAGCAAGTATCATCAGCAAAAAGTAACTGTGTCAACTCCCATTTTGCATTTAATTCCCCATAATTTAATCCCACCTCTCCCCAACACCCTAGCATTTATTCTTTTATAACTCCATCTATAAATATATTAAACAACCATGGTGACATTACACATCCCTATCTAAGACCTACTTTTACCGGGAAGTAATCTCCCTCTCTCCTACACACCCTAACCTGAGCCTCACTATCCTCATAAAAACTCTTTACAGCCTTCAGTAACTTACTACCTATTCCATACACTTGCAACATTTTCCACATTGCTCCCCTATCCACTCTATCATATGCCTTTTCTAAATCCATAAATGCAATGAAAACTTCTCTACCTTTATCTAAATACTGTTCACATATATGCTTCACTGTAAACACTTGATCTACACATCCCCTACCCACTCTAAAGCCTCCTTGCTCATCTGCAATCCTACTCTCTGTCTTACCTCTAATTCTTTCAATAATAACTTTGCCATACACTTTACCTGGTATACTCAGTAAACTTTTTTTTATTAACACATCGGCCGATTCCCACCAAGGCAGGGTGGCCCGAAAAAGAAAAACTTTCATCATCATTCACTCCATCACTGTCTTGCCAGAGGGGTGCTTTACAATACAGTTATAAAACTGCAACATTAACACCCCTCCTTCAGAGTGCAGACACTGTACTTCCCATCTCCAGGACTCAAGTCTGGCCTGCCGGTTTCCCTGAATCCCTTCATAAATGTTACTTTGCTCACACTCCAACAGCACGTCAAGTATTAAAAAACCATTTGTCTCCATTCACTCCTATCAAATACGCTCACACATGCTTGCTGGAAGTCCAAGCCCCTTGCACACAAAACCTCCTTTACTCCCTCCCTCCACCTTTCCTAGGCTGACCCATACCTCGCCTTCCCTCCACTACAGATTTATACACTCTCGAAGTCATTCTGTCTCGTTCCATTCTCCCTACATGTCTGAACCACCTCAACAACCCCTCCTCAGCTCTCTTTAAAATAGTTTTGGTAATCCCGCACCTCCTCCTAATTTCCAAACTCTGAATTCTTTGCATTATATTCACACCACACATTGACCTCAGACATGACATCTCCACTGCCTCCAGCCTACTCATTGCAACATTCATCACCCATGCTTCACACCCATATAAGAGTGTTGGTATAACTATACTCTCATACATTCCCCTCTTTACTTCCATGGACAAATATCTTTGTCTCCACAGACTCCGAAGTGCTCCACTCACCCTTTTCCCCTCATCAATTCTATGATTCACCTCATCCTTCACAGACCCATCTGCTGATATATTCACTCCCAAATATCTAAATACATTCACCTCCTCCATATTCTCTCCCTCCAATCTAATATCCAATCTTTCATCACCTAATCTTTTTGTTATCCTCATCACCTTACTCTTTCCTATATTCACTTTCAATTTTCTTCTTTTACACTCCCTACCAAATTCATCCACCAACCTCTGCAACTTATCTTCAGAATCTCCCAAAAGCACAGTGTCATCAGCAAAAAGCAACTGTGACAACTCCCACTTTGTTTTTGATTCTTTATCTTTTAACCCCACACCTCTTGCCAAGACCCTCGCATTCACTTATCTTACAACCACATCTATAAATATATTGAACAACCACGGTGACATCACACATTCTTGTCTAAGGCCCACTTTTACTGGGAAATAGTCCCCCTCCCTCCTACACACTCTAACCTGAGCTTTGCTATCCTCATAAAAACTCTTCACTGCTTTCAGTAACCTACCTACTATTCCATACACCTGCAACATCTGCCACATTGCCCCCTATCCACCCTATCATACGCCTTTTCCAAATCCATAAATGCCACAAAACCTCTTTACCCTTATCCAAATACTGTTCACCTATATGTTTCACTGTAAACACTTGGTCTACACACCCCCTACCTTTCCTAAAGCCCCCTTGTTCATTTGCTATCCTACTCTCTGTCTTACTCTTAATTCTTTCAATAATAACTCTACCATACACTTTACCAGGTACACTCAACAGACTTATTCCCCTATAATTTTTGCACTCTCTTTTGTCCCCTTTGCCTTTATACAAAGGAACAATACACGCTCTCTGCCAATCCCTAGGTACCTTACCCTCTTCCATACATTTATTAAATAATAGCACCAACCACTCCAAAACTATATCCCCACCTGCTTTTAACATTTCTATCTTTAGCCCATCAATCCCAGCTGCCTTACCCCTTTCATTCTACCCACTGCCTCACGAAACTTTCCCCACACTCACAACTGGCTCCTCCACACTCCTACAAGATGTTATTCCTCCTTGCCCTATACACGAAATCACAGCTTCCTGTCTTCATCAACATTTAACAACTCCTCAAAATATTCCCTCCATCTTCCCGATACCTCTAACTCTCCATTTAATAACTCTCCTCTCCTATTTTTAACTGTCAAATCCATTTGTTCCCTAGGCTTCCTCAACTTATTAATCTCACTCCAAAACTTTTTCTTATTTTCAACAAAATTTGTTGATAACATCTCACCCACTCTCTCATTTGCTCCCTTTTACATTGCTTCACCACTCTCTTAACCTCTCTTTTCTCTCCATATACTCTTCCTCCTTGCATCACTTCTACTTTGTAAAAACCTCTCATATGCTAACTTTTTCTCCCTTACTACTCTCTTTACATCATCATTCCACCAATCGCTCTTCATCCCTCCCGCACCCACTTTCCTGTAACCACAAACTTCTGCTGAACACTCTACCCCATACATCTTCGACCCCATTGCCTACATTCTTACTAGCCCATCTATCCTCCAATAGTTGTTTATATCTTACCCTAACTGCCTCTTTTAGTTTATAAACCTTCACCTCTCTCTTTCTTACTGCTTCTATTTTCCTTGTATCCCATCTACCTTTTACTCCCACTGTAGCTATAACTAAAAAGTGATCTGATATATCTGTGGCCCCTCTATAAACATGTACATCCTGATGTCTACTCAACAGTCTTTTATCTACCAATATGTAGTCCAACAAACTACTGTCATTATGCCCTACATCATATCTTGTATACTTCATTTATTAAACAAAAATACCATTGTTAAACCATTTATTAAACAAAAATACCAACCACTCCAATACTATATCCCCTCCTGCTTTTAACATTTCTGTCATGATCCCGTCAGTTCTAGCTGCTTTACCCCCTTTCATTCTACGTAATGCTTCACGCACCTCCCCCACACTCACATCCTGCTCTTCTTCACTCCTAAACGATGTTATATCTCTCTGGCCAGTGCATGAAATTACCGCCTCCCTTTTTTCATCGACATTTAAAAGTTCCTCAAAATATTCCCGCCATCTGCACAATACCTCTATCTCCCCATCTACTAACTCCCCTACTTTGTTTTTAACTGACAAATCCATTCGTTCCCTAGGCTTTCTTAACTTGTTTATCTCACTCCAAAATTTTTTCTTGTTTTCAGCAAAATTTCTTGACAGAGCCTCTCCCACTCTTTCCTCTGCTCACCTTTTGCACTCTCTCACCACTCTCTTCACCTTTCTTTTACTCGCCATATACTCTGCTCTTCTATTAACACTTCTGTTTTGTAAAAACCTCTCATAAGCTACCTTTTTCTCTTTTATCAAACACTTTACTTCTTCATTCCACCACTCACTCCTCTTTCCTCTTGCACCCACCCTCCTATATCCACAAACTTCTGCCCCACATTCTAATACTGCATTTTTAAAACTATTCCAACTCTCTTCAACCCCCCACTACTCCTACTTGCACTAGCCCACCTTTCTGCCAATAGTTGCTTATATCTCACCCTAACTTCTCCTCCCTTAGTTTATACACTTTTACCTCTCTTACTTGCTGTTGCCATTTTCTTTTGTCCCATCTACCTTTTACTCTAACTGTAGCTACAACTAAATAATGATCCGATATATCCATTGCCCTCTATAAACATGTACATCCTGAAGCCTTCCCATCAACCTTTTATCCACCAATACATAATCTAACAAACTACTTTCATTACGTGCTATATCATACCTTGTATACTTATTTATCTTCTTTTTCATAAAATATGTATTACTTATTACGAAACCTCTTTCTACACATAGCTCTATTAACGGTTCCCCATTTACATTTAACCCTGGCACCCCAAATTTACCTACTACTCCCTTTACAACATTTTTACCCACTTTAGAATTAAGATCCCCAACCACAAGTACTCTCTCATTTGGTTCAAAACTTCCCATGCACTCACTCAACATTTCCCAAAATCTCTCTCTCTCCTCTACACTTCTCTCTTCTCCAGGTGCATAAACACTTACTATAACCCACTTTTCACATCCAACCTTTATTTTTCTCCACATAATCCTTGAATTTAAACATTTATACTCCCTCTTTACCTGCCATAACTGATTATTCAACATTATTGCCACTCCTTCTTTAGCTCTAACTCTATTTGAAACTCCTGACCTAATCCCATTTATTTCTTCCCACTGAAACTCTCCTACCCCCTTCATCTTTGTCTCACTTAACCCTTTGACTGTCGGAGGCCCCTCTCTGAAACTGTCATTCTATGTCGGGAAATATTCGAAAAAAAAAATTATTTTTTCCTATCAAAATGTTAAGATTATTTTTCTGATTGTATAAATCCCCAAAAATTTTTTTGCGATCAGTATTTATGAGATATAGAGGCGTAAAGTTGGCAAAAAATGAGCCGCGTATGGCAACAGCGGCGAATGCCACTTACCCGGTAAACTTTGGTTTACTTCCTTTCGTAGGTTTCTTGTTTTTTTCACTATTTTATTTTTTACATAACTTATGTGGCCTGTGAGACCAAAGTAAGGTGCAATGTATATATATACACTCGTATGCAACACAATAATCGCACAAACATTAGTATCATTTTATTGTTTACAAAACTTGTTTACACCAACCAACAATAAAAAAAATTGTTTATTACAATTGTTCTATAATATACAGTGGACCCCCGAGTTTCGTAAAAACTTCACTCCTGAAGTCTGCTCAAGTGCCATTACCGAACGAATTTACTCCCTTAAGGAAAAATTTCACGTAGGTTAGTCTATTTCAGACCCCCAAAAATACACTTCCACAAGAACTTACAAAATTATACTTACATAATTGCACGATTTCCGGGTATTCGTTAACCGAGGGTCCACTGTATATACACATATATAATGACTAGACACTTTCCATCAACTGCAATTAGACTTCAAAGCTCCAAGCTATGTGTGTGTGTGTGTGTGGGAACATCTAAATTT
Source organism: Cherax destructor (assembly GCA_009830355.1). Lineage (NCBI taxonomy): Eukaryota > Metazoa > Arthropoda > Malacostraca > Decapoda > Parastacidae > Cherax > Cherax destructor. Next base: position 1,503 of record WNWK01036255.1, on the reverse strand, counting down.
GCTGAGTCAGGGTAAGGCAGCTGTCAAAATGACATATTATACCATTACTCACCACCCCACACTGCCTGTCAACCTGTCAACACAAAAGGGGACCCATGTTTTCTCCACAACCTCCTTCCTTTCCTTCATACCTACCTTCCTAGCTTCCTTTTTTCCTTCATTCCTTCCTTTCTTACATATTTCCTTCCTGCCTTCCTTCCTTTCTTCCTTCATTCCTTCCTTTATTTCTTCCTTCCTTTCTTCTTTTGTTCCTTCCTTCCTTTCTTTCTCTCTTTCTTACTTCCTTCCTTCTTCCTTTCCTCCTTCCTTACTTCTTTCCTTCCTTCCTCTCATCTCTTCTTTCCTTCCTTCCTTCCTCTCATCTCTTCTTTCCTTCCTTCCTTCCTCTCATCTCTTCGTTCCTTTATTCCTTCCTCACATCTCTTCCTTCCTTCCTTACTTTCTTTCTTTCTTCCTTCCTTCCTACCTTCTGTTATCCTGGGCATTGCTTTCGGTCACAAACTCCTCAAAACCATGAAATTTATCTTCAGAGACACTTCCATCTGTGTTAGAGCTATCATTGAGGAAGAGAAATGTCCCAGATGCACCAAGGAGTCAACTAATTCTTACCGCTAGGCATGCTGAACAAGGGCTATTGAAATGGTGTTCCACAACGCACCAGTGGCTGCCCGATTTTTTATACTGCGCACACTGACCACACAGACCCATTCTCTCACATGTGGGCCTACCAGCTTCTCCTGCTTGATTTGAGGCCGCTAGAATTTAGGCGTATTAATACGTCCGAAACATTGGCTCGTAAGACGTATTTATACGACCGAAACAGTCAAAGGGTTAAAGCCAGGACATCCAACTTCTTTTCATTCATAACATCTACAATCATCTCTTTCTTATCATTCGCACAACATCCACACACATTCAGACATCCCACTTTGATGGTTTTCTTCTTTTTCTTTTTAGTAAATCTATACAGGAAAAGGGGTAACTAGCCCATTGTTCCCGGCATTTTAGTTGACTTTTACAACACGCATGGCTTACGGAGGAAAGATTCTTATTCCACTTCCCCATGGATATGAGAGGAAAAGAAATAAGAACAAGAACTATTAAGATAAAATCAAAGAAAACTCAAATGAGTGTGTATACATAAATGTGTATATGTATGTGTATAAAAAAGACACCAGCAATCCTACCATCATGTAAAACACGTACAGGCTTTTGTTTTACACTCACTTGGCAGGACGGTAGTACCTCCCTGGGTGGTTGCTGTCTACCAACCTACTACAATCATCTATGCCATTCCTGGTTACACAGCCATACACAACTGTAGGCCAGACCAACAAGAGGGTGGCACAACTATTTACTGTACTATTCAGACCAGCTTGAAAGTATCCACAATACCTGCACAAGAGATGAACATGGAGAATATTTAATAGCTATGTTTAAATCCAAATACCTACAAAACCTCTCACAGTGATAAACATCTACAGAGTACCACAATCAAATATT
>WNWK01036254.1:0-19279 GCA_009830355.1 Cherax destructor | reverse complement strand
ACGTTTAGTTGCTACTTGTCTACTGTATGTGTTCAGATCTGGCAACCACTGCCCAAATGATGTTTTTTATATGACATCATACCCCGTGGCAAGGAAGTGAGCCTGGTTTGTATGAAACTTCTTTAAAGGCCCTTTTTCCTGTCATGAACATAAAGAATTCCTCTTCTCGGTGTGCACACACGAAAATACACTTTTCGTGTAAAAAAACAAACATACACTTGCCTGCAATGTGTGGTTTTATACATGTTTATCATGAATAGTGTTTTTACCCCGTCTAAATTAATCTAGAAGTACCGGAATATGTTGAAAAAATTTTTCCCTTTTTTCTTTTTATTTTGATTCATCCCTTTCCACCTCACTTACAGACTCAAAAACCCCTTTCTTCTTTTCAAATATGCCAGAGGTATAGCTGTGTTGAGTAAGTGTAAGACATCCTGTGTACCAGTGTAGATCAGTGGAAATGTTATATTTGACATCAATAGGGAAGTCAATATTTTGCACTTATAGATGTTTTGACTGCATTTAAATCCCCTCCGCAGATGAAGCAGCATCAGCAGAAAGGGGGAAAAGGGCCGGACGACCTAGAGTACTGCAGGGGTTTTTCCGGTTTCTCCTTCCCATACCAGAGACAAATTATGCCATCTTCATGTTGGAGTTTAAAGAAAAATACGGAGATGCTGTAGCTGTGGTGAGTAAGTTTAAAGTCTGAGGCATTTCAAGATGTTTAGTTCTTATGGTGTGCATTTAACAGCATTCCAGGTACCTGAGTCATGTATTCACTATCTCATATTGGGGTTAGTCGTCTAGTACAGTAGACCGTGGATTAAGACGGTAATTGGGTTCCTGCTAATGCAGTGTTAGATGAATATGTGTTAAAGGGAAATGAAGAACTTATGAGATAAAAGAGTTACCTTCCTGGGACCACAAAAGCCCAAAAAATTTTTTTTAGGATTCCAAATCTCACCGTTTTCCTGAGTTTCTTTTTGTTTAAACAAAGAGGCTTAAGGGGGAGGAACTTTTTTGCCCTTTTTTTTTTTATTTTGAAATATTTCATTGGGAATATTGTTTTTAATTAACAGCATTTGAAACATAGACACTGAGTTTTTAGTGACGTTTTACCTTAGAGTTAAAAGAAAAAAAAAAAATGCCCTGTTTGATAGAGTTATGGCAATCCCTATTCACAAAATTGTTATGAAAACAAATTCTAATTTAGATCAGATAAAAGAGGAAGGTTAGGCATAAAAATACTTGAAAGTTGAGCTTCCTCTCAATAGATTGCATTATATGAATTATTGAAATCCTTTTTTTTTTTTTTATTTATTTGGGAAAAGAAAAATCACTATCAAAAAAAAAAGTAAAAATATTGCAAAATTGCCTCTAATTCGATAGAACCATCACCCTCTATCCCCCTGCGAAAGAATCAGTGCTATGCTAAACATTTTTGCATAATGGGGATTACTGTCAATAACTTACTCCTGAATTTGGCACTTACAAATCTTGGACATGGTTAGACATTTGGGAGAGTCCTCCCACCATACTTATCGACGGCTGCAAGGCCACTGGGTTCTCCCGCAGCTCACACACACCCACCCCCACAGAAGTTGCCATGAGTGTTTTTAAAAAATGAAACAATCATAAAAACGAAATTTTTGGGAAAAAAAAAAAACTGGCTAATAAAACCCATCTTTTGCTGACACACACACAAAAATTTTTTTTAGATAAACAATTAGAAATATGATAGAAATAAGCAGTTTGCATCAACTTGTTGCCAGAATATGACTTTTTTTTGGAAGAAAAAAATTTTTCCTAATTTTTCAATTTTAATTTTTATAATGAAAATGCTCCTCCCCTTAATGCTTTCTGAACCTAAACCCCTTTGCAAAGGGTGTGCCTTAATTCTGGTGAAGGGTTTTTGATTTAAGAAACTGGAATTACCTTCTCCTTCTTTAGATCAACACTTAATATTTTTTCTAAAACTGTATACCCCTACGGGTCATACAGTATCTATCAAGCAGAGAGACAAGGTATTGAATCACGGAAAAATAAATCATAGACCCATCTGGAAGCCATATGATACAAACCTTACAAACAACAAGGGCCCTCATTAACGGGGCCCGGGGGAGGTACGTTTTCCCTAAAATTAATGTGATTTTTTTGACTTATGTAATGTAGCATCATCCCAAAGGGTTTGGGATTCAGACATGGTGAGGCATCAAACTATGTGAACCAGAGGCCCTGTCTGGCAGGTATTGAAAGAGAATAAACCCTTTTAACCTGAATTTGGGTAAGAATGTCACCAATATGATCATAACAAGGCCTGGGGGGAGGCGGTTTCCCATTAAAATTTTTAAAAAATATGCCTTTATTAATTTTATCATGAACGAGTAATTCAGTATGGATGTAATTGTACATAAATTCTTTTTTTCCCCGGTTTTTGGGGAATCTATATCTGGCCTCTCCAAGGGCATATTATTCTAGAAGGGGTAAAAAGTCGGAAAATACAAATTAATAATCATAGAGTCAAGCTCAGTGTTATGTTAATTTTAGTCCCAATAGGATGGCAAACAATTCATTTTAAATGTAGACACCCAGTTGAATTCTTTTAAAAATAATAATAATAATAATAGTTTATTTAGACATGATAAATTTGTTATTTAGACATGATAAAAGGTATAAATGAGATGTAATGCCAAAAGCCCCTAATATGCTGTGCATTGGGGGCATTCTTAAGTTTAAAAAAGTAGATACATGGAAAAAAATTATGGTTGATAATTTATAAAATAAAAAATTTTTATCTAAGTTGAAAAATTTAATAAAGTTGAACAAAAACATTAATTGTAGAATGCAATTTAAATTATGAGATAACAATTTAAAACAATTAGTTGCATTGCAAAAACAGTTTATGTGGTCATTATAATGTAAATTTTAGAACGTTAGCTCAGTATGTATTATTCATAACAGGTTTTTTAAATTTAAATGATTAATCAGGTTTTTACATTTAAGATATTAATCAACTTTGTTGGGAATGTTTGATATTTGCACTTAGGTTTGGGGGGGAAAGGGGGTTTTTTTGCATCGTTTTTAATTGGGGTACAGGCGGGTTTCTTTGGCAATCACAGGTAATGAATTCCAAATTTTCGGGCCTTTTTTTATGCATTGAGGTTTTTCATATGTTAGATGGACACGGGGAACATCGGGGGTGATCTTGGGCAGTGTTATGGTCTGTGTCCTGTTAAAATTGGTAAAAAAAGTTTGATGGTGGGGTTTAAATTTGCATAGAGTGTTCTATGTATGTAATAGGCACATAAAAAATATGGATGTCTTGTATGGTGGAAATTTTGATTTTTTTTATTGGTGGAGTATGTTGTCTGAGGGAATTTGTTAACATTCTAACTGCAGCCTTTTTTTGTGTTATTAGTGGTCAAGATGAGTTATTGATGTTGAGCCCCATGCGAATTCCATAGGTGAGGTAGGGGTAAATGGGGTGATAGGGGGAAGGAGGCTGGTTGTGGAACATAGTCCTATCTTTGATAGTATTCCCCAATCTTTGAGACTTTCTGGAAATTTGTTGTTTTGTGTTTGAAATTTTAGGCCCCTGTCAAGATGGATTCCAAAATTTTCCCTCTGTGAGTTTTTTTGATAGGGACCCCTTTATCATTATGTTAAGTGGTACATTTGTAGCCCGTTCCCAAACTGAATAAAAAAAGGGTTTTTTCAATATTGGGGTAAGTTTGTTATATACCGGAGATATTTTCTGCAATTAGTATTTCAGTGTTGGCTAGTATGTCTGGGCTTGGGTGAGAGATAACGAAGAGTGTCATCTGCAAATAGTATGGGTTTTAAATAGTTGAGATGCATTTGGAGATCGTTAATGTAAATGGAAAGAGAAGGGGGGCCAAGAACACTTCGTGGGGCACCTACTGTAATAGTTTGCGCGGGAGAGCTAGCTCCATTTTTGTACACATATTGGTTTCGTTGCTAAGGTATGATTTTAGGTAGTTGAGGATCCCCTTATACCATAGTGTTATAATTTTAGGGGGTAACAGATCATGGCAACTGTATCAAAAAATTTACGAAATCAATGAAGATTTCCCCCTGGGATTTCTTTTTTTTTAAGGGGGGGTAAATTATTTCCAGCATTTGTATAATGGCATCATTTGTTTTTTATTTGGCCTGAATCCCAAAATTTACAGTGGTTGAGTAGTTGTTTGGGTGTGAGGTAGGAATATATTTGTCTATGAATTAATTTTTTAAAGATTTTTGGGGAGAAGGGGGGGTTAGATATCGGCCTGTAGTTATTCAGGTCTGTTTATCTCCTCCCCCATGTATTGGGGGAACCCCCGCTATTTTGAGTATTGATGGGAAGGTAGAGGATTCAATGGGTTTGTTAAAAGTGTTGCAATAATTGGTGGGGAAATTGGGGGCTTTTTGTTTTATAAGGTGGGGTTATTTAGGTCACCTGCTTTTTTTTAATGTGTTGATTATAAGTGAAACTTCATTGGGTTGGTCGGGGCTAGGAAAGTGTGTTGGGGTAGGTGCCAGTGAGATAGTCGTTAGGTGGAGTATTTGAACTTGGGGTTTTCTTGCCAGCTTTTTACCTATGGTGGAGAAGAAATCGAGTTTGTTTCTGTTTCAATAGGTGGGAGTAGGGGGTTTATCTGGTTTTGTTAGCTTGATTGTTCTGGTTGTGATATCTTTTTTTCTAGAATTTCAGATAGGGTTTTCCATGTCTTTTATATCACCTTTTTAAATTATGGAATCTGTTCTATAGTACAATTTTTTTTACCTTCTTATCAGACTCGTTAGGTTTGATGAGTAGCGTTTTGTTTGTTCCTTGTTATTTGACCCATTCTGTACTGTTTTTTATATAGGGGGCTTTATATTAAAAAATTTGGTATGCTAGTTAGCCAGGGGCGTTTAATCTTTTAGCTGTGATTTGTTTAGTTTTTTTTGGGGAATGCTTATTATAAGGGATTGGGTTTTCTAAGAAAATTATTAATACACAAGTCAGTATCTGGTTTCATTTCTGTTTGCCAGTCAGGTTTGTCATAGCTGTTTAAGTTATTAATAGTTGTCTCATTATGTATCTGAAGGTAACTTTAGTAGTCTCTATGGTAATTTTCGGTTTGGTTTTGGAAAAGGGAGGGGAGTGGTCTGTGGTATTGTCGTGATTATGCCTGATTTTAATAGGGATATGGTATTAGTCCCGATATGGTCTAACAGAGAGGCACAGGTCTCAAATTCTTTTAGGTTTTGTTACTGTCGGAGCAGCAAGCAGTTGCTCATAGTGTTTGTGAATTCAGTTACTTGTGGGTCCTGATCTTGTAGGAGGTTTATATTGAAGTCTCCTGTGAGGATTAAGTGGTCTTTGTTCATGTGTGCATCAGTAATCATACTTCCTAATTTTTCACTAAATTGTTTAATATTTGACTGTGGTAATCTATAGATGTTTATAACTGTGAGAGGTTTTTGTAGGTATTTGGATTTAAACTTAGCTATTATATATTCTCCATGTTCATCTCTTGTGCATGTATTGTTGATACATTCAAGCTGGTCTGAGTATAACATAGCTGTGCCACCTCCTTGTTGGTCTGGCCTACAATTGTGTATGGCTGTGTAACCAGGAATGACATAGATATCTGAAGTATGAGGCTTTAGCCAGGTTCCAGTGAGAGCAATGATGGACATACTGGCCTGTAGTGAGTTTAAAATGCAGTGAGGTCATCAAAATGTTTGCTTAAAGATCTGACATTGTAGTTAAAGATAGTTATGTTATTGTTGGCTTTGAGTAGTGTTTTAGCCTGTTCTGCTGTGTAGTAATGACAGTTGTTGTTAGGTTCATGTAAGTCATTTAATAAAAGGTTGGTATCAGGATCAATGTTTGGAATCATAAGATTTAGTGTGATTCTATAATTAAACTTAAAAATACAACAATGTAAGTAGACTTAAGAATAGGACAATGCAAAAGGAGTTCTTTGCACGTGAGTTAGTACTTTGTATACTTTTACAAAAATTAATAAATGAGCTAAGGTAGTCAATTTACAGCTAAAAGAATGTAAAACTATAGCACCTGAGTTAGCACCTGAGTTAGTTAATTAATTAGACAAATGTTTATATATGAGTGTGATTCTAGAACAAGACTTAAGAACAATGAATAATGCTAAACTTAAAAATATGATATCTGATGAATTGATTTTACTAACTGTTGGATTAACACACTTTTGAACAATAGTTACAGATTTAGGATATATCATTACAATGTAATTGAAATAATATTTAACTAGCTAATTGAACTTGTATGAAAATTAATGACTAATATTAAGTTATTATGGAACAACTATTTAGATTCAGTATTGCACTAATTGTGAATAAAGAATTTATTAAAGGCAATATTCATGGCCACTACTTACCTCATCACGGAGTGAAGAAGGATTCGAAAACCACTCCTTTGAGGATCGTGTTTAATTGTAGTGCCAGGGGTAATAAAAATGTACCTAGTTTGAATGATTATAGAAGAATAAAGTGCTAAAGTGTACAAAAGTAAAATATATTAATAGTAAAAAATGGCTTGAAACAAAATTTTAGGCAGTTAAGGTGATCAATAATATATAGAAATGAGATTGGAGAAAAGGATAAAAGGTAAATACAATTTTTAGCAATTAAGGTGATTAAAAGTAAATATAACTTGTAAGCAATTAAGCTGATCAGAATATATAGAAATGTGGTTTGAAAAAAGGGCACAAATAAAAACTGTATGTATTTAAAAATAAAAATAACACTATATGGCAAAAATAGTCATCAAAGAATAGACAAATATTAAATGAGGTAGATGAGCAAAATATACACTATACGTAGGGGATTGGTTTGGACATTGTATTTAGACAGTCTCTGTAATATTTGCATCCCTAAGGAATCTTGATAGTTCATTCTCATTTGTGATAGTATACAACTGACCTACACTTGTTTTCTTCACTAGAATTTTCCCATCACGGGTGAGGCATTGGTGGATTTTATCATTATTCTCTCGCTTAAGTTTACTGATTCTATACAAGAGGTTCTGACGTTTTTTGGTCAGACATTCGTTTATGTATACCTGTTTCCTGGCTGTAATAGATGATTTAATTAGATCTGTTTTCCTGTCATGTGTGGTGAATCTAATCATAATACTTTTTCTACCATGGGACCCTAGTAATCGTGCTTCATTTATTTCTGTCACTGGTACATTAACTTTTATTTGATCTTTTATGATCTGTATGGTAATGTCTTTACTGTTTGCTTGGGTCATATCACTGGGAAAGATGGACTGTTCACTATTACTGCGTCTGATAACTTATCTTGTTCGGTTTTTTTCCTCTTGTAGTGCAAAGTAGTCATTAAACTGGTTATCCATGTTGTTCTTCCACTCCTTTACTGCTTCCTCAACCTTTGTATTTATAGATGTTATCTGTTCAGTGTGGCTATCAATGACAGTTTGGAGGGTTTTGCCAAGGTCAGTCATTCCAGATGTTGTTAACTTTTGTTCAAGGCTGAGGATTTTGTTTTCAAGTTGTGTCATCCTGGTATCTTGTTGCAGAAGTGTTTTACGTTGGTCCATATTTTCATTAATTAATTTGATGATGTATGACTTTAGAGTACCTGGATCATTCGTCATACCTGAGAGATTATCTGGGGACAATTGGGATTTCACATTGGTTGCATTTGTGTTCTTTTACTTAACATGCAGTGCTCCTTATATTCTTATGTACTAGTGGTGTACTTGTGTTGGAAAAAGATGCGGGCTATTTGGAGAATGAGTTATCTGGTAACACTGTGTATGTGTGTGCTCTGCGACCCTGCCTCAGCTCGTTTATTTATATATACTATAACAAGCCCACTGTTCTCAGGCACAAGAATCACGCACTTGCTGCTGGCTGGACAGGAATAAATATAGGGGACGTAAATAACGTGCTAAGAGTATCTAGCCAAGACAGGACTCGCAGCAATGGTTTCAAGTTGGAAAAATTCAGATTCAGGAAGGATATAGGAAAGCACTGGTTTGGTAATAGAGTTGTGGATGAGTGGAACAAACTCCCGAGTACCGTCATTGAAGCTAAAACCTATTGAAGCTTTAAAAAGAGGTTAGATAAATACATGAGTGGATGTGGGTGGATGTGAGTTGGACTTCACTAACTTGTGCTAGTAGGTCAGATGCCGTGCTCCTTCCTTAAGTGAATGTGACCTGACCTGGCTGGGTTGGGGCATTGGCTTAAGCCGGTGGGAGACTTGGACCTGCCTTGCATGGGCCAGTAGGCCTGGTGCAGTGTTCCTTCTTTCTTATGTTCTAACCAGTGAAGGGGGAGCTTGTGGGGGAGGCAGCCATGTTTGTTGTTGATGCGTCGCCCTGGGTGGTGGTGAGGGGGGTTGTGATGGGGGTGGAGGGTGTACCGGCGTCCTGGGTTGACAAGTTGATTTGTAGATTTCTTCGTGTTTTTTTGCTGATATGGGAATGGGTCCTTCTGATGTTACGTCTCATTTTATCACAGTTGTCGTAGATCTGTTTGTGACTCGATAAAGCCCACTGCGCGGGCGAAACGTTGTCAATAAAGGATCACATTATACTGCTTATGTGTTTATTTTTCCACCCTTCAGTAGTGTCGACCTTGATTTATCTAACTTTTTTACAGTAAATGAACCCTCGCAATATATTGATGATTATGATTGTTTCCAAAAAGCAGACCTTCACTTTGTTCATGTCAGTGTTAGGTCACTTTTACCTAAGATATCAGAGATTATGATTCTAGCAAACAAGACTAGGGCGGCAGTTATATCCATCTCTGAATCCTGGTTAGATGACACAGTGACTGACGACGAAGTTAAAATAGAAGGTTACTACATAAAGCACTTAAACAGGAATAGACAAGGTGGTGGGATATGTGCCTATGTAAGAAATGACTTAACCTTATGATGTTCTAATGAAAGGAGGAACACTGCAGCAGGCCTGTTGGCCCATACTAGGCAAGTCCTTCACATTCCATCTCACTAACAGAATATTTGTTCAACCTAATCTTCAATGCTACCCAAGAAATAAGTTTTGATAATTCTATTTACTCATGTGCAATTCCCACTCAAATCCAACCCCTCTCACTCATGAATTTATCCAACCTAAATTTGAAACTACCCAAGGTGCTTGCTTCAATAACCCTACTAGGAAGACTGTTCCACTCATCAACTACCCTATTTCCAAAGCAATACTTTCTTATATCCTTTCTAAATCTAAACTTATCTAATTTGAATCCATTATTGCGGGTTCTCTCTTGGAGAGATATCCTCAAGACCTTATTTATATCCCCTTTCTTAATACCCATTTTCCACTTGTATACCTCGATCATGTCATCCCTCATTCTTCGTCTTACAAGTGAATGCAATTTTAGGGTCTTCAATCTTTCTTCATACAGAAGATTTATAATGCTATGTATTAATTTAGTCATTCTACGCTGAATGTTTTCTAACGAATTAATATACATTCTGTAATATTGAGACCAGAACTGAGCTGCGTAATCTAGGTGAGGACTTACTAACGATGTATAAAGCTGTAATATAACTTCTGGACTTCTGTTGCTTACACTTCTTGATATAAATCCCAGGAATCTGTTTCCCTTATTACGAACGCTTAGGCATTGCTGTCTTGGTTTAAGGTTGCTGCTTACCATCACCCCCAAGTCCTTCTCGCAATCTGTATGGCTAAGTTCTACGTTATTTAACTTATAAGTGCTTGGGTTATGGACACTCCCGAGCTTCAGAACCTTGCATTTATCTACATTGAACTGCATCTGCCACTTTTCTGACCAGGAATTGAGTTTGTCTAAATCCCCCTGAAGTTCCCTGACATCTACGTTAGAATCAATTATCCTACCTATCTTCGTGTCATCGGCGAATTTGCTCATATCACTAGTAATTCCCTCATCAAGGTCATTGATATATATTATAAACAAGAACGGGCCTAAGACTGATCCCTGTGGAACACCACTTGTTACAGATCCCCACTCGGATTTAACCCCATTTATGCACACTCTCTGCTTCCTATTGGTGAGCCATGACTCGATCCATAACAGCACTTTTCCCAAAATGCCATGAGCTGCCACTTTCTTTAACAGTCTCTGGTGCGGTACTCTATCAAAAGCCTTACTAAAATCTAAATATCTATATATTATAAATTTATATATTATAAATAACAACGGGCCTAAGACTGATCCCTGTAGAACACCACTTGTTACAAGTCCCCATTCGGATTTAACCCCATTTATGCACACTCTCTGCTTTCTATTGGTGAGCCATGACTCGATCCATGACAGCACTTTCCCCCAATGCACAAGCTGGTACTTTCTTAACAGTCTCTAAATGGATCGGATCACTCTATCAAATGCCTTACTAAAGGGCTAATAACATAGCAAGGATACGTCTCGTGAATCCATGCTGAGTATCATAATTTGATTAATGATACTCAGCATGGATTCACGAGGGCCGTTCCTGCCTAATTTATTAACCTTCTTCAGTAAAGTTTTGAGGCTGTTGATCACGATAAAGAATTCGATATTGTTTATTTAGACTTTAGTAAGGCTTTGATAAGTACCGCACGAGACTGTTAAAGAAAGTGGCAGCTCATGGCATTGGGAAAGTGCTGTCATGGACGAGTCATGGCTCACCAATAGAAAGCAGAGAGTGTGCATAAATGGGTTAAATCCGAATGGGACTTGTACAAGTGGTGTTCTCGGGATCAGTCTTAGGCCCGTTGTATTATAATATATATCAATGACCTTGACGAGGGAATTACTAGTGATATGAGCAAATTCGCCGACGACACGAAGATAGGTAGGATAATTGATTCAAACATAGATGTCATAGAACTTCAAGAGGATTTAGACAAACTTAATTCGTGGTCAGAAAAGTGGCAGATGCAGTTCAATGTAGATAAATGCAAGGTTCTGAAGCTCGGGAGTGTCCATAACCCAAGCACTTATAAGTTAAATAACGTAGAACTTAGCTATACAGATTGCGAGAAGGACTTGGGGGTGATGGTAAGCAGCAACCTTAAACCAAGACAGCAATGCCTAAGCGTACGTAATAAGGCAAATAGATTACTGGGATTTATATCAAGAAGTGTTAGCAACAGAAGTCCAGAGGTTATATTACAGCTTTATACATCATTAGTAAGGCCTCACCTAGATTACGCAGCTCAGTTCTGGTCTCCATATTACAGAATGGACATAAATTCGTTTGAAAACATTCAGCGTAGAATGACTAAATTAATACATAGCATTAGAAATCTTCCTTATGAAGAAAGATTGAAGACCCTTAAATTACATTCACTTGTAAGACGTAGAATGAGGGGAGACATGATCGAGGTATACAAGTGGAAAATGGTATTAACAAAGGGATATAAATAAGGTCTTGAGGGTATCTCTCCAAGAGAGAACCCGCAATAATGGATTCAAGTTAGATAAGTTTAGATTTAGAAAGGATATAGGAAAGTATTGGTTTGGAAATAGGGTAGTTGATGAGTGGAACAGTCTGCCTAGTAGGGTTATTGAAGCAAGGACTTTGGGTAGTTTTAAATTTAGGTTGGATAAATTCATGAGTGAGAGGGGTTGGATTTGAGTGGGAATTGCACATGAGTAAATAAAATGATCAAAGCTTATTTCTTGGGTAGTATTGAAAAATAACTTGCACAAATATTCTGTTAGTGGGATGGAATGTGAAAGACCTGCCTACTATGGGCCAACAGGCCTGCTGCATTGTTCCTCCTTTCTTATGTTCTTATGTTCTTAAATTATGGTTATCTAGATGACTTCTAATAATATCAGCTATAATTGACTCTAGTAATTTGCCTACAATTGAGGTTAGGCTTATTGGGCGGTAATTTGACGGTAGTGACTTGTCCCCTGCTTTAAAAATAGGAATTACATTAGCCATCTTCCACATATCAGACACTACACCTGTTTGAAGAGATAAATTAAAAATGTTAAATATTGGTTCACAGAGTTCCATTTTGCATTCCTTAAGAACCCTTGCAAAAAGCTCATCAGGACATGGCGATTTATTTTGTTTCAGTTGGTCTAGTTGTTTCATAACCATTTCACTAGTGACTCTGATATTACATAATTTATCTTCTTCAGGGCCACTATAAAAATTAATTACTGGGATATTATTAATGTCTTCCTGTGTGAAAACCGAGAGAAAATAATTATTAAAAATAGAGCACATATCATTCTCCTTGTCAGTAAGATGCCCAGAGTTATTTTTAAGGGGACCTATCTTATCCCTAACTTTTGTTCTATAATCCTGGAAAAAACTTTTTGGGTTAGTTTTTTAATCCCTAGCAACTTTAATTTCATAGTCCCGTTTAGCTTTTCTTATATCCTTTTTAACGTACCTCTTAATGTCAGTATACTGATTTATAAGATGACCCACACCTCTATTTATGCGCCTATAAATTCCTTTATTCTACCCTAAAAGATATTTGAGCCTATTATTCATCCATTTTGGGTCATTTCTACTTGATCTAATTTCTTTATATGGGATAAATGTTCTTTGGGCAGCCTGTATAGTGTTAAGAAAGCTATCATATTGATAGCTCTCTTCGTTACCCCAGTCCACAGTTGATAAGTGTTCTCTAAGCCCATTATAATCTGCTAAGCGAAAGTCTGGGACTGTTACTGAATTATCCCTACTATCATACATCCATTCAATGCTAAAGGTAATTGACTTGTGGTCGCTTGTGCCGAGTTCGTCTGTAATTTCTAAATTATTAACAAGGGATTCCTTGTTTGCCAGAACCAGGTCAAGTAGGTTATTTCCCCTTGTAGGTTCTGTCACAAACTGCTTCAAAAAACAATTCTGAACTACTTCTAAAAAGTCGTTTGATTCTAAATTACCTGTCAAGAAATTCCAATCAATCTGACTAAAGTTAAAGTCCCCTAGAATCACTACGTTAGCATGCCTTGTGGCCTTAACAATTTCCTCCCAAAGTAGTCTCCCTTGTTCCCTATTTAAGTTTGGAGGACGATATATCACGCCTAAAATCAATTTTTCACACCCCTCTGAAAATTCTATCCAGACAGACTCTGTATGCATTATTTCAGACTTTATACCCGTTTTTATGCAACAATATAAATGATCACGGACATAGAGTGCCACCCCACCCCCTTTCCCGATACTTCTGTCTACTTGGAACAATTTAAAACCCTGAATGTGACATTCAGCAGGCATGTCCCGATTTTTCATATTAAACCACGTCTCAGTTAATGCAAAAACATCAATATTACCCGTACTAGCAACTAATCTCAATTCGTCCATCTTATTTCTCGCACTACGACTATTAGTATAAAAAATGTTCAGAAAACCTCCCGATTTGCATGACAATAAACTGGAGGTTCTATGGTTTGACGTGTTACTGCCCAAGACCATACCCATCCTAGTAGCAACTAGTTACCGTCCCCCCTCACCCATGATCTGGTCTTGAAAAGCTTTTCGAATCTTGTCCAGAATTGAGCACAATTGCGAGACAGTAATACTGGGAGAAATCAGTATCTGTTATCAGCAACAAAATAACGGGCTATGTAACAGGTACAAGCAAATTCTGGGACTAAATAGTTACACTTAACTAATTAATGCACCAACCAAGATCACAGTTCTCAGCGACCATACTGGACCATATACTTTGTAACTGCTCTGAAAACATTAGTCAGTCAGGCGTCGTTACCACAGGTCTTAGTGATCATTTCACCATTAGGGAGCGGATAGGCCTACACAGGACAATATAAATGAGGTCAGCTAGAAAGTTCAGTAAAGAGACACTGATAAATAGGCTACACAATTGTGACTGGTCAGTGATAACAAGTTGCACGGACGTAAATGATGCCTGGGAAAAACTCAAACCATGTTCACTGCCATCTTTGATAATATTGCACCTGTCAAAGAGGTTAGGATTAATTAAACGAAGAACTGAGCCCTGGATGACTGCTGAGATATTAGATAATATAAAATTCAGAGATAAGTTGCTATAAAAGATTAAACAAACAGACAGGATATTGCAGCGCTAAATTAATTGCAAAGGGTGAGGAACAGAGTGCAGAGGCGTATAAAAGGAGCAAAGGCAAGGCACTATTGCTCAAAAATCGAAGAATACAAGAATAATATCCGAAAGCTCTGTCAACAACTAAAACAGTTGGGGTATAGCCATAAACCCGTAGATCTAACATAGTGCTTAATATTGATAACGAGGTATGCCACAAAACTAAAGTGGCAAATTGTTTTAATTCATACTAAACTTCTGTCGCATCAACACTAGTAAATAAACTGTCGGTTGCCCAGTTGCATCATATATCTTTAACACAGACTCTGATAAGTTTAAAATATACTACACTAATAAGGGCGTCATCCCGAACAATTGCCAACTAGTAGGTGAATCTTATGACTTCGTACGAAAAGAACTAAGTAAATTAAACCCAATTAAGAGCACCGGTCCAGATAACATCACGGCTAGGTTCCTAAAAGATGGTGCCTCTGAATTGCCAATCCCGATTTCAAGCATAATAAATTTCTCCATCACCACTAATACCGTACCGTAGGGGTTTAAGGAGGCCAGAGTTACTTCTATCTTCAAGAAAAATAGTAGGTCTGATGTCAGCGACTATAGGCCTGTTAGTATACTCAGTGTAATATCCAAAATTCTAGAGAGGGCGGTGTAGTGTCAAGTAGTTAAGTATCTTAATGATAACAACATTCTCCATAGTAACCGATCAGGTTTTAGGACATCTTGCT
This sequence comes from Cherax destructor, assembly GCA_009830355.1. NCBI lineage: Eukaryota > Metazoa > Arthropoda > Malacostraca > Decapoda > Parastacidae > Cherax > Cherax destructor. The sequence continues at coordinate 4,480 of WNWK01036254.1, read as the reverse complement.
CGACCTACATCTCCCTAATTAATCTGATTCACTACCTGAGAACTGAAATGTTGCTAGGGAATCTCATAGGTATGGTAACTTTAGACTTGTAAAAGGCCTTCGATACGGTCAACCACAATATATTATGTAAGAAAATATAAGCCATCGGCATTGGTTCTGTAGGATGGTTTAAGTCCTACCTGAGCAACAGGAAACAAACTGTCAAAATTAACAACACCGAATCAGAAACCCTGCCTATAGCATGTGGGGTTTCCCAAGGTAATATTCTGGGTCCCATATTGTTTTATGTTTCTTAAATGACATGCCCATCAGTATAAAGTGTAAGCTTCTATTATATGCAGGTGACAGTGCTCTGTTAGTGTCAGATAAAGACCCACAAGATACAGCTAATGTACTGTCACTAGAACTAGAGTCCTGCGGCGAATGGTTAGTAAACAACAAATTATCACTACACCTCGGGAAAACGGAAGTCATATTCTTTTGTACGAAACATAAACTGAAAAGGGTAAATAATTTTAATGTACAGTGTAAGGGGGAACCATCAGTACAGTTTCCTCAGTGAAATATCTGGGAATATCCTTTGACCCATGCATGTCAGGAGTACTGATAGGGGACAGTGTAGTAAAGAAAGAAAATGCCAGACTGAAGTTCATCTACAGACAAGCACAGTGTCTACCTACTGAGGCTCCCAGGACCCTATGTCTAGCCCTTATACGATGCCATATAGATTACTCTTGCTCTACATGGTACTCTGCCGTGACAAAAAACTGGAAGATAAACTATAAATCACCCAGAACAAAATGGTAAGATTCATCCTGAACCTGGGTCCAAGAGAACATGTAGGCCAGGATGAATTACAACAATGTTGAAGACAGAGTAAAACAACTCAAGTTAAATCAAGTTTATAAAATTGCTCACAAACAGTGTCCAGAATATCTTGCTGCCAAGTTTGTCAAGGCTGGGAACCAAAGCAGACATAGTACTAGGGGGAGAGAGCACAACTTTGTAGTACCCACAGTCAGTGGCCAGGCTTCAAACACCTTTTATTGTACAGCAATGAAGGAGGAGTATAACAGACTGCCTGCACATGTCAAAGCCAGTCATAGCATGAGCCAGTTCAAGAAGAGAGCCAAAAAGTACCTAATGAATGTTGCGACAGAAAGGGAGGAGAGTAACTTCTGATATAATTAAAATACATATACCTATTACGGTGATCTATCCTCTCTTTAATGTAAATATCTCAGTTTACCTTATTCTTAGTATATCTCCTTTTAATGTAAATAATAAGGTATTAAAAGGACCCAATGGAAATAAATCCCTGTCTGACTTTCTTGGGTTATCCTAAGTAATGAACACATATGCTGCCACGTATGATAATTTATGTAACTGTATTTACGTGTACTTGTGCCTGTATAAACTTAATTATGGTTATGTAGGTGCTGAGCTCATGTTATCTAAGGTCAACTCTGGTGGGGTCTATCACAGTCGATAGAATAAATTCAAGTTCTCGTTTGGGTTAGTATTTTGCAAGTGTTATAGTATAATCCTTGCCTCATACCTGTGGGGCTGTCAGACCGATTTCTGTGCGATTTTTGATTAATTTTATAATGAAAAGATTGGGAAATATCAGTTAGGAAAAACGGTATATTTAGGCGTGGAAAATGTAGAAACCATATATTATGAGTTACCTGTAGCTCTCACCTACTGTCCGCGAAGGCAAAGACCTGAACTTGACTTTTGTAAAACTCCACATAAAATGTTTTGTTGACGCTTCAGGTTGACGCTGAGACCTACAAGCGACGGACATACCGTGAACTGTGTGGGTTGGTGCCGCGAGTGTCAGCAGGACTGGCTGCTGCTGGTGTCACTATGGGTGACATTGTTCTCTTCCTGACACCAACACACATGGACTATCCCTTGGTGTTTCTTTCTATTCTGCACCGTGGCGCTGTCTGCGTCCCTGTCAACCCCACCCTAACACAAGGTGAGTCGCTCTCCTAAAATAATTATGATACTATATCTCAACTCTCCCCAGATGTGTACTTCTAATAAGTTTGTGATATATAGCATTACCCTTTCTCCAGCCTACAGAGAAGCTGGTGTGTGTGTGTGTATTCACCTAATTGTGGTTGCAGGGTTCGATTCATAGCTCCTGGACCCACTTTTTCACTGGTCGCTACTAGGTCCACTCTCACCCTGCTCCATGGGCTTTATCATACCTCTTCTTAAAGCTATGTATGGATCCTGCCTCCACTACATCACTTCAGACTATTCCACTTCCTGACAACGCTTTGGATGAAGAAATACTTTCTAACATCTCTGTGATTCATCTGAGTTTTCAACTTTCAGTTCTGACCCCTTGATGCTGTGTCACATCTCTGAAATATTCTGTCCTTATCCACCCAATCAATTCCTCACAGTATTTTATGTATTGTTATCATGTCCTCCCTATTCTTATTGTCTTCCATTGTTGTCAGGCTGAGTTCACTCAACCTAATTTCTATTTTCTTGACAAGTCTGACCAGGTGTGGGTTCCATACTGGTGCTGCATACTCCAATATGGGTCTGACCTACACGGTGTTGTGTCGTGAATGACTCCTTACTTAGATGTCGAAACGCTGTTCTCAGGTTTGCCTGTGCAACAGTTATCTGGTTGATGTGCACCTCAGGAGATGTGCTCGGTATGATGGTCACCCCAAGGTCCATTTCTCGAGTGAGTTTTGCAGCCTCTGACCTTTTAGGATGTACTCTGTCTGCGGTCTTCTTTGTTCTTCCCCAAGCTTCATAACTTTGCACTTGCTGGGGTTAAACAACAGGAGCCATTTGTTTTACCTTGCTTGCAGCCTGTCCAGACCCCTTTGTAGTCGTACCTGAGCCTCATCCACTTGAATTCTCCTGATAATCTTCTCCATAACTTTACGTACAATACAAGTCAGCGACACTGGTCTATAATTTAATGCAGCCTGTCTGTCTCCCATCTTAAAAACTGGGACTACATTCATGCCCACGTAGTCCCCTTTCTTGTAGTTTGGCTTCATTCGTGTGTGTGTGCGTGTGTGTGTGTGTGTGTGTGTGTGCGTGTGTGTGTGTGTGTGTGTGCGTGTGTGTGTGTGTGTGTGTGTACTCACCTAATTGTACTCACCTAATTGTGGTTGCAGGGGTCGATACTCAGCTCCTGGCCCCGCCTCTTCGCTGTCTGTTACTGGGTCTCTGCTCTCCCTGCTCCATGAGCTTTATCATACCTTGTCTTAAAACTATGTATGGTTCCTGCCTCCACTATATCTTTCTCTAGTCCATTCCACTTCCTGACTACTCTGTGGCTGAAGAAATGTTTCCTGACATTCCTTTGACTCATCTGAGTCTTCAGCTTCCAGTTGTGCCCCCTTGTTTCTGTGTTCCCTCTCTGAAACAACCTGTCACTATCTACCTTGTCAATTCCCCGCAGTATTTTGTATGTCGTTATCATGTCTCCTCTGACCCTTCTTTCCTCCAGTGTTGTTAGTCCTATTTCCCTCAACCTTTCTTCATAAGACAGACCCCTGAGTTGTGGAACTAACCTTGTCGCAAACCTTTGCACTTTCTCTAGTTTCCTTACGTGCTTGACCAGGTGTGGGTTCCAGACTGGTGCTGCATATTCTAGTATGGGCCTGACGTACACGGTATACAGTGTCTTGAACGATTCCTTGTTAAGGTAACGGAACGCTAATCTAAGGTTTGCCAGACGCCCATATGCTGCCGCAGTTATCTGGTTCATGTGTGCCTCCGGAGACGTGCTAGGCGTTATACTCACTCCAAGGTCTTTATCCTTTGCCGAGGTTTGTAGCCTTTGTCCGCCTAGCTTGTACTCTGTCAGCGGTCTTCTTTGCCCTTCTCCGATCCTCATGACTTTGCATTTGGAGGGATTGAATTCGAGAAGCCAACTGCTAGACCAGATGTCGAGCTTGTCCAGGTCTGTTTGCAGCCCTGCCTGGTCCTCTTCCGATGTGATTCTCCTCATTATTTTCACATCATCCGCGAATAGAGACACTTCTGAGTCTATCCCGTCCGTCATGTCATTTACATATACCAGGAATAACACTGGTCCTAGGACTGACCCCTGCGGTACACCGCTCGTCACAGGCGCCCACTGTGATACCTCACCACGCACCATGACCCGTTGTTGCCTCCCTTTGAAGTATTCCCTGATCCATTCCAGTGCCCTTCCTGTTATACCTGCTTGTTCTTCCAACTTCTTTACTAATCTCATGTGAGGAACTGTGTCGAAGGCCTTCCTGCAGTCCAGGAAAATGCAATCAACCCACCCTTCTCTCTCCTGCCTTACCTCTGTTACTTTATCATAGAACTCTAGGAGGTTTGTTACACAGGATTTGTGTGTGTGTGTGTGTGTGTGTGTGTATACTCACCTATTTGTGGTTGCAGGGGTCGATTCATAGCTCCTGGCCCCGCCTCTTCACTGACCAGGTGTGGGTTCCAAACTGGT
>WNWK01036253.1:0-19279 GCA_009830355.1 Cherax destructor | reverse complement strand
ACACACACACACACACACACACACACACACACACACACACAAAAAAAAATGAAGATCGGGAAGGGCAAAGAAGCCGCAGACAGAGAGGGTAGGGGCCAAAACCCAAACTACCCAAGGAAAAGATCTTGGGGTGAGAAAACCCCCGCCTCGGGCACATATAAACCCAGATAACTGCTGCAGATGGGGGGTGGAAACCTGAAAATAGCCCCCGTCCCGTAAGGAATACTTCAAGACAGCCCCGGGTCAGATACTGGAGACAGCACCATTGGAACCCACACCTGGTCAAGGAAAAGAAACAGAAAAGGGGAAAGGGTTTTGCAACAAGACTACCCCCGGAGCTAAGGGGGTGTCCAACGAGGAAGGTTGGGAAACGACCCGACAGGGGAGGACAGGAGAAAAGGAGGGACATGATAACGACATACAAAATACTGGAGGAATAGATAAGGTGGACAGAGACGGATGTTCCGAAATTTTTAAGAGAGGTATGATAAAGTCATGGAGAAAAGAGAGAAGACCAGAGGACAGTGAAGAGGGAGGCCAGGAGCTGAGTCTGATCAACCACAAATGGGAAAACCACCCCCCTTTCCCCTTCCCCCTCTCCCCTTCCTCTCCTCTCTCCCCCCCTCCCCCATTTTCAATCTTTCCCTCCCCACTTCCCTTTTACTATTGTCTCCCCCCCTCTCTCTCTCTCTCCTCTCTCTCCCCATCTCCCCTTTCCCCTAAAAACCTGAACCCCCTCAAATACAGTTAGGTGAGTACACATATCCACTTGCACACACATGCACACAAATGCACACACACACAGCGACAATATAAAAATTATCAAAGCAAGTCTGACCCGGCTGCTTAAGCCACATCGGGGGGAAAAAACGTCGGACCGGGAAAATCAGGCTGAGGGGGTGGGGTTCACAAAAAAGAGGATGTGAGGATAAAGGATTTAAAAAATTTACACAGGGGACAGGAAGGACCCAGGAATTCAGAATAGGGGGGTATACCAACAATCTGGATGAAATACACAAAACCCGGGGGGAAGGGAAAATGCAGTAACCATATCAAAAAAAGGGGGCCAAAAAATTTTTCCCGGGGGGCCAGAGAGGGGCAGAGAGGGGGCCACTAACCAAATCTTCAACATCCATTGAAACTCAACTACCTGAGGGGGGGAAATGGCAAAGACCCAATTTTTAAAAGGGACAGACAGAGGCATTAAACAAGACCTGGCCGACTTTATAGTATGCAAAGTCAGGGGAAAATCAAAAAGGGGAGAATGGGGGGCACCAAAAAAACAAAGTTTATAAACGACAACCAGAGGGGTTTAGGGAAGGAAAATCCTGTGCCCAAAAAACCACTGCAGTTTTATGAAAAGGGGGAACAGAAGTAAGACAGAGAGAGGGTGGTAGACTGCTTTTTTTTACTGCAAGAAGGCGCAAAAAGTTCCTCACAAGAGATTAATGAAAGTAGAGGATCAGGAACGAAAGGAAAAGATGCAATGGATCAGAAATTGACGGGGGGAACAACGATATGGTACGTGAGAGATGTCAGGGGGCACCTGTGACAGTGGAGCCAAAGGGGTCAGTCCGGATTTGTGTTTTTGAAGGAATGACATAACGGAAGGAAGACCGGGGCCCCCTGTTTGCAGATGAGGAATTAATGAGAAAAAAAAACAGTCGAGGATCAGGCAGGAATAAAAGAGACCGGAAGGCCCAAGCCTGGCCCCGTAACCCCAATTTAACCCTCCCAAAAGAAAAATCGAATATGGGGAAGGGCAAAAAACCGCAGACAGAATAGTCTAGGGGCCCAAAAACTGCAAACCTCACCCGAAAAGATCTTGGGGGGGGAAAACCCCCAAAATCTCCTGAGGCACACATCAATCAGATAACTGCTGCAGCATAGGGGGCAAACCTAAAAGGTTCCCCAAACCCCCAAGGAACATTCAAGACTCGATACCATATACGTGGGGCCCTACTGGAGTTTAAATTTAAACCCCCAATGGTAAAGTCAAAAAAATTTGAAAAGTAAAAAGGTTTTTAAAAGACTAGTCCCAGAGCTAAGGGATTTTTCCCACAAGAAAGGTTAAGGAAAAGGGGCCGACGACCAGAGGACAGGAGGGGGTTGGAGACATGATAACGACATATAAAAACCGAGGAATAGATAAGGGGGGCAAAAATGTTCCCCAGAGGGGACACAGAAACAAGGGTCACAATTGGGGAATTTTAAAACCCTTTGGGGGTTTTGGGTATTTTTCAGTCAAGAGTTGTTTGGGGGAATGGGGAAAGCTTGGGGAAAGGCAAAAGGAGGCAGGGGAAACCTAATAGTTTAAGATAGGGGTTTGATAAAACCTGGAGCAGGGAGAGAGGACCTAGTGAACAGTGAAGAGGCCCGGGCTATGACCGACCCCTGCAACCCAAATAGGTGAGAAAAAGGGAGTAAACACACACACACACACACACACGCTCTTTTCACGCACGGGGCCCGGGGGTTAAAAGGGGGAAACATTTCGAAGTGTTTCTCACACACACACACACACACATACATACAACAGGCCTAGTGTCAAGACAGTGCCTAAAAAATAAAAAATGGAAAAAACACACCCAAAAACCCCCTTTTGGGGAAAGAGAATAGGGGACATGATAACGACAAAAAAATTGAGAGGAATTGAAATGGAAGAGACAGAATTTCCAAAGAGGGGACACAAAAAAAAGGGTCACAGTTGGAAGGAAGACCAGAAAAACACGGGATGTTAGGAAGATTTCTTCAGAAAAAGATTGTAAAGTTGAAAAAGGGAAATAAAGGAGGGGCCCCATTCATCCCCAAAAGGGGGATAAAGCTCACCGGGGGAGAGGCCCAGTGGCCAGTGAAGGGGGGCCAGAGCTTATCGACCCCTGCAACCACAATAGTAAAAAACACACACACACACACACAAAACAACAGGGCCTATGTCTTGAAGTCCTTGGATAAAAGGTAACAAATGCACACACACACACACACACACACACACACACAAACACACACACACACAAAAATGCACACACACACACACCAAAAAAAAAAAAACACACAAAACACAGAGTGAAACTTGCTCATAAATAAAAAGGGGGCCCAGAGGAAAGCGAAGACCGGGGACCAGGGAAGAGGGGTTTTAAAGGGGAAGAATGGGGGGAAGAGCTATTGAAAAGGATGGAACAAGAGGGGAAAACAGGTGAGCTACCGTAAATTTTAAAAGGGGTGAAGCAAGATGAAGGGAGGCGATAAGTACAGAAGCCAAGAACAGGCCCTAGAAGAAGAAATAGGAAAAAAACACAGGTCCAATGACCGGGGGGGACGGGGACGGGAACGGGACACCAAAAAAGGGGGGCCAAAAAGGAAAGGATTTACATGATTTACACTGACCCTACGGGCCACCAGGAAGGGGTTGAAGAAAAAAAGGGCACGTTTTTGGGAAAAGAGGCAGCAGAAATGAGGGGGTGTAGGGAGAAGGTGAAGGCCCCATGCGGGTAAAAGGGGTCGGGGGAGATATAGGAAATAATAAGAGGAAATAGCAAAAACAGGACCTAGAAAATTCAGAGGGAAAATCAATGGAGGAGGGGGAAGTGGGCTTTTTCATGGGCCCGGGAAATGGAACATAGGAAAGATGGCAGAAAAAAAAAAAAAGATTGAAAATACCACGATAAACAGGAGAGGGGGCAGCACTAAAAATTTTCAGAGAATGGGGGGGGTACCAAGGGGAAGGGGCCAGTCAAAAAATTTTAAGATAAAAAGGGGGAAAGGTCCGGGGAAACCACGGTAAAAGGTCAATGAATACCGGGGGGTGTTCCAGATGGGCAGAATGAGAAAGTGTCAGCTGAGAAAAGGATTAGAAATGAAAGGGGAGGAAAAGAGACAAGGCTAAGTTATAGATGACAAAGAGTTGAGGAGAAAAAAATGCAAAAATCCCAGAACCACCCCCCCAAACCACAGCCAAACATACTACCCCAAAACAACCACACCCACCCCAGCCCCCCCACAGTAGTAGAAAATACACCCTGTCATGCCCCATCCCCAGCACCCACAAACCCCCGAAAAATAGAGAAGAAACTGGGGATGGTACAAAAAACCTGATGAAATGACAAAAAATGGGAGAAGTGGCAGAAAGAATCACAGAGGCACCCCCAGACATCATATTTTCTCAAAAAACCGAGGAATGGAACAGAGCCATTTTCCAACGGGAATCAGATCACGAGAAAAGAAAGAGGGAACAGGGGGGGAGGATTTACTGCTCATCAAAACCAAGGGGGTTTTGAGGATTGGGGAAAAAAGGAGGCGGGGGAAAGGGGACTTTAATAAGAACACTTCAGATTTTGGGGCCCAGGGGGGGGTTATAGTATCCCACCCAGAAAGCAGAAGCCCCAAAAGAAGAATATGATGAAGTAACAGGCGAGGGTTTCCCCTAAAGGGGCCCAAAAAAGGCCCCACGGGCAAAGCTACTGGCTGTGGGGACTTCAATCACAAAAAAGGGCCTGGACCAAATGGGGCCGAAACGTGGAGAACTAAGAGAAGAGGTGGACTGGAAAAAAACCCATGATCAACACTTGGGGGACTACCAGAGAAAAGAGGAAGGACGAACCCAAAAAATGAACCTGATTCACCTTGGAGGCAGATATTGAGGACATCACTTTTAAAGGCCCCCAGGGCTAGGGGATTACTTGGTTCTGAGTTTTAAAAAAAAAAGGGGGAAGAAAACAGGAAGGCCAGGATAAGGGGAAACCAAACTACAAGAGGGACTATACAGACATGGGGAACTACGAGGTTCAGTGGGACAGAGAACTGGCGGGGGAAAACAGTAAATGAGGGGATGGAATATGTGACAACAAAGGGAAGGGAGGAAGGTTTTTTACCGGGGAAAAGACATTTTAAAACCGGGGGGCCTTTTCCCCCCCCAAAATGAGGGGAGGCAAAAAACCAAATTTGGGGGAAAGGAGGAAGAAAGGAAAAAGGGAAACTGGCGAACAAGGAAAAAATGAAGAGCAAGAAATAATATGCGCTGGTAAGGGGGGAGGCCCAAGACAGTACGAAAATGACAAAAGCAAACCCCAAGTCTGACCTAAACTGTTGACAGTAAAACAGGAAAAAAAGGTTAAGGACCAGGTGATAAAGGGGGGAAAAGGGGGGAACAAGAAATGACTTTGATTTTTGGGGGCCCCAAAAAAAGATGGGGAGAAGAAAGGATTTAAAACCCCGGGGGGGTTGGGGGTACCCAAAAAAGGGGGCGGGGGAAAAAATTTTTAAAAAGAGGGGCTAAGGAACTGATACCTCGGCGCAAAAAGAAACCCCCCTTTTTAAAATAAGGACAGACACGAAGCATTAAATTTTCATACCAGTGTCACTGACATGAATTGTATGCAAAAAGTCATGGAGAATATTATCAGAAGAGGGGGGACCCCTTTTAAAAGGAATGATTTATAAACACAACCAGCACGGTTCCCCAGAGAGGGGATTTTCCTTTTCAAAACCCCCGGTTGTTTAAAATTTTTGGTAAATTTAAAAGACAACATGTTAAAAAAATTAAAAAATGCAACTAATGTAAATTTTGGGGTTTATTATTAATATTTTTAAATTTTATTATTAAAAATTATTATTTTTTTTTTCAACAAAAGGGGCCGTAATTTATATGGAAAAAGGGGGGGTTACTCCCCTTTAACGTTTTTTAGTCGCCTCTTGACATGCATGACTTACGGAAAAGGGGAATTTTTTCCACTTTCCCATGGAGAAAAAATTTATTAATTATTATTATTATTTTTTTCTCTAAACCATTGGGTTTTTTGGGCACCTGGGAAATGGAAAATTTGATTTTAAAAAATAGGGTAGCTTCGTTCCTTAGATCGAGAGCCCTTCACCGGCGTCAGGGCAAGCCCCCCCCCTCCACCTAGTAAGGGCGGACCGGAAAAGCCACCTCCCCGTCATTTTTATTTTTCCAATTTCTTGGGGAAAAATTGAATTCATAAGGGACAGTCCCCGGGGAAAATTAAAATTTTCTTTTACGCCAGTTGGGGTTGTTATCATTTTACGTTTTTTAACGGGGAAACCCCTCGTGTAATTAATTTTTTATTCGATGTCGAACCCAGCTGAAAAATGTCCTCATCAAAAAACCAAATATAAAAAATATGTGAAAATTAATTTTATTAGTTGTTAAAAGGGGACAAGGGCCCCATATTAGGACCCAAAAATTTTAAAAACCGATGTTGGTGTAGAAAAAAGGGGAACGAACACTGGGACATTTTTGGAAAAGGGGTTTTAAAACCGGGACCTTGTTTATTACCATTTGCCGATGTTACTAAAAAAAAGATCCCCCTACAAAAAAACCCTTTTTTTGGGACAATGTTTTCCCTGTGTTTTTTTTGGAAAAGGGGGAGTAATGGGGAGAGATACCACACGGCGGGGAAACCACCCCAGGGCCCTTCTCTCTCTTTTTGGGCCCTTCCATTTAAAAAAATAGGATATATAAATAAATAAAATATATATATATATATAATATATATATAATATATATATATATATATATATATATATATTTTTTTTTTTAAAAAAAAAACCTGAAAGCTTTAAAAGAAAACGTAAGTGGGGGTTATCAAAACAATCCTTACTTAATTAAAAAAAGAAAATTTTAAAATTTAAAAAAGGGAAGGTAAGCCCCGTGATAGAGGCTAAGCCTTTTTGTAGTTTAAAAAAGAGACTGGTTTTAAAAGGGGGAAAAAGGGGGCTTTTCATTAGTAAGGGGAAAAAAACAAATTATTTGGTATTTTGGGAAAGGGGTTTGGGCAAAGGTGGGTGGGTTTGGGTGGTTTTGATAATCCTGCCTTGTATTTGCCATGGCCCTTTTGCAGGTTCCTCCTTCCCCAGTAATTAGTTTTCTATCCTGATTAAAAAGTTACCCAGCCCCAATTCAGAGAGTTAGCGCCCTTCCATAAAAAAAAAAACCCCCACCTGATTTTACCACCCCCCACTGCTTTTTTTATTATTAACTTTTTTTCGTTGTCTACTAAAATTCACTTTCAGCTGCTGGATAAACATCGGGGAATTCCCCTAACTTCAATGATTCCCGCCCGGCCCCCACGGGGGTGGTTCTCTTGTTGCTGACACCGGGGCCCAAGGGGAAAAGTTACTGATTTTCAGCAAGATGGCGACTGGGGGGAAAGGGGGGGAGGGTCAACCCCTTTTGAAGTGTTGGGAGGAGCAGTGTCCGGGTAATTTGGGAAAGTTTTATTGCCCGGGGTTATCCGTGATGCTTATGGCTTGGGGAATTTAGGAATTAGGGACTTTCCCCGAAGGGGGGGCACAGAATTTTCACCCCAAATTTGTTTCAAACGGCTTTTAGAGAATTGTGGACGCTTCCAGGACAAACTGATGGTGATCAACGCTGGGCCCGGGGGGTACGCTTGAGAGATGATCAAGATATTATCCCCCCATTCGAGTCCGAAAAATTTTTGAATTTTGGGGTGAGGATATTCGGGGCAGCTTTTTCAATTTGAGGGGCATACGGGGTGTGATGGGAAAAAGGACCGACGGTTTTTTCCCCAGGATTACAGGGGGGTTATTCCCTTAAAATGACTCTCCGACGGCCTATACCTTCGTATTTGGGGCCTTGATGATTTTTGGCCAATCACTACGCGGCCCAAAAAGGCCCGCAGACAGTGGGCTTTGGGGCCCCGGGGTTTGGGCCCGGGGGGGGAGGACAGACCGTGTCGGGGAAAAACGCATGGTTTTTAAGGTGGTTGAAGGACAGAGAGGTGGTGCAAGTACCACCAAGTGTGGGACAGAGTAAGCGGTGGAGGATGAGGTGGAGAGACAGGGTCCCCCGTAACCTTTGCCCCCCGGGGGCAAAAAGGGGGGGAATGCTTCGGGGGGATGGGGAGATTTTGCAGGGGACTTGCCCCATTTTTTAAAAAAATGCCCCCCAGAGACTTTCTTCCACCTGGAAATATCCCCTTTGGGCCCGGAGTTTGGGGATGTGGGTCTGTGGAGTTGACTGGGGGGGGGTTTTCATCAAAATCCGGGGGGCCCCAACCCCGGGGGAGGATGGGTGGCTGTGGTTCATAGGCGGGGCGAACAGTTGAAAAAGGGTTTTGGGTTTCAGGGGATTCCCGAAAAGGGCCCCGGGGGGGTCCGATGAGGAGGGGTAAAACCCGCGCAAAATTTTACAAAGTCATGGGTAGATGCGCCCGAAGGGGGAAGGGGGGGGGTCGGGGAAAAGGGGCAAAAGTGGTCAGGGGGGAAGGCGGGAAAGGAGGAGCCCAAAAAAAATAAGGATCGGGAAAACCCCCCCTTGGGGTTTTTTCCCGGGCCCCTTTTAAAATTTTGGGGGCCCTTTTGGGGCCCAGGTGAAAGGGGGGTGGCTTAAAGGGGACTATGCGACTTTTTTAGGTAGATTTTTTTATACAAGAACATAATTTGGTGGGAGGGAATTGTGTTTGAATGGGTACAGAGGTATGCAGGTTTTTCCGGGAAAATTTAAAAGGGGCGGGGCTGCTGTGGTCATGGGGTCCCCTTTTGGTTATTAGGGGGAGACGGGTGAGGGGGTAGGGTGGGGGGAGGGGGGAGGGGGGGGGGGTGGGGGCGTGGTTTTTAAGGGAAAACCCCCGGCGGCCCCTGGGGGACAAAAGGTTTAAAAAGGTTTTTTTGGCTGTATCATTTGAGAGGATCCGAGAAACCATTAGGGGAGGAGAGGGGAACTGTGTCAAGGGGTAAGGATAAAAAAACCCAAAAAGGGAGCGGGCTGTGCCCGGGGGAAGTGCGGGGGAGGTATTAGGGGGGGGAAAAGGGAAAAAGGGGATGAAAATTAGGGGAGGAGGTTGGGGTTGGAGCACATTTTTGAGAAGGGGAAACAGGCGCCCAGATAGGATTTATGTAACTAAGGAGATACAGGTTGGGAAAAACTTTTGGTTTTGGGGTATTTTGATCATAGGGGGTTTGGGAGTTTGCTAAAAATGTTTAAAAAAGGATGACACCCTTTGGGAAAGGGGAAAAGTTTCTGCAAATTGGTGGGGGGAAAATTTTCTGCATGGTGGCGGGGGAATGGGGGAGATACATGGGAGATTTTCTGAGTTGGGGAAAGAAAGGAAAGCCTTTTTGGGAAGTATTATAAAAACAGGAAGAAAATTTGGGGGAAAATTGGTTAAAAGGTCCGGGGGTCAACTGGGGGATTGGGAAAAAGGGGGGGGGAATTTAGGATGGATGGGATGGGTACCCCGAAAAAGCGTCTGAAAAATACAGAATGAGCGTTTTTGGACACGCGTGAAGGGGGGACTAGAGGAGGTCTTGTGGGGGACAGGCCATCGGCCTGTGTTCTCCGTTTTTTAGGAAGAGGCAGAGGGACAAAACCCTTTTGATGTTTGGAGGTGTGTAGGGGGGTTGGGGGTATAGGGGGACAATTGCTCCGAAAAATTTCTGGGGGGAAAAGGGAACCCATGCAGATCACTGGGTAAAAGTACTTGCAGGGGGAAAAGGGAGGGAGGGACAGGCAGTAAGGGAAGGGGGTTTTTATTGTTAGTAAGGGGGACAGGAAAGAAATGGGGGGGGAGAAAGGGGGGAAAAAAGGGATGGGACATAGGGGTTTGGGGAAAGGAAGGCACCCCGGGTTATTCCCTTAAGTTTCATCTGTAATTGGAGCCCAAAAAGGGTTGTTTAGTTTAAAAATTAATTGTATGGGGAAAATGGGGGGGGATTGGGTAGCAAAAAAACTGGGGTTATAGTTTTTGAAGAAAAAAAGGAAAAAGGGGATAAAAAGGTTATAAATTTTTAAAAAATTTAAAGTGTGGGATTTTAAGATCTTCGAAAATAGGTAATAGGTAAAAAGGTGGTGGGAATGGTCTTTAAGGGACAAAAACGGGGGAACCCAAAAAGCATTGGGGAAGGTCAAATTTGGGGGGTTTTTTGAGAGGGGGGGGGGGGGTTAGATCGATTGGGGGGCGGCTTATGAAAATTTTCAGGAGTATGTTGTATGATACAAGGGGGGGGCAGGGTTTTGGGGGGAAAATTTAGGGGGTAGAGACCTGTATGCGAGAGCCAAGGTTCGGATACAGATAAATGGTAAAATTGGAAAGGGGGGGTTTTTGGGTAAGGGTTTAAACAGGGCTGCCTTGTCCCAGGTATTGTTTTTTGCATGCAAGACCCTTTTTTTGTTTTTTTTCAGGTGGGGGCTGAAGGGGGGATGGGGGAAGGGGGTTGGATATGGATGATACCACTGTACTAAAAGGGGGGGAGAAGAGTTAGTGAATGTGGGGTTTTAGAGATTTTTGGGGGAAAGGTACTGGGGGAAAGTAAACCATGGAAAAATAAATTTTTGGGGGTAGGTAGGTGGGGGGGGGTTGGTGAGGGCAGGGGGGGGGGAATAGTGGGGAAAGGGGGAAAATTTGTGGGGGGGTTTGGGGAGACCCGGGGGGGGGGCCAAAAGGGAAAAAAGAGGTGGTAGGGGGAGGCTATTAAAAGGATGGGTGGATGGCAGCCTGGGGACGGGGACATTGCATCAGAGGGGGGGGATCGTTTTAAATTTAAATGTTTAGTAAACCTATTTTGGGGGGGCCCCATTAAAATTTTAGGATGTGAAAATTGGGGAAGGGCATTACGTTATATATGGGGTTTGGGGGCATGGGGTTTAATAAGGAAAAGGAATGACGAGGGGGCGTCAAGGAGGTTTGGGGGCATCCCGGGGTTGGCAAGGGGTGCAATGTGTTTACATTAAGCATCGAACCTCAGGGTGGGTGGGGTGGGGAGGAGAGTGGGGTTTGGGTTTGGAAGATGTCAAAGGTGGTGGAAGGGGGGAAGATCTGAGGGAAAGGAAGGAATGTTGAGGAGAATCATGGAAATTTGGGGGAGGAGGTCACTGGGAGCCCTGGGGGGGGGGGGGGTGATGGGGGGGGTGCTGCATGGGGGCGATATACCCTATTTGATTGGATGGGTATATGGAAGGGATTAAGAAAGTTGTTCAAACCCAGAGACGGGGGAATTTTTGTATAGGTTTTTAATGGGTTTTTAAAAAAGAAGGAAATTTTTTCCTTGGGGGGTAGGGGGGGAGGGGGGTAGATGGGGGGGGGGGAAAAGCGTACCATGGGGGTATTTTTTTCCTTTTTTAAGTGTAGGGTGAAGGGTTTTGGGGGAAGGGGTTTGCAGGGTGGGGGGGGAGGGTTTTAAATTACGGGCCCCTTACCCCTTTTATGGGGGAAAGGGGGGGAGGGGGGTGAGGGGGGGGGGATTGTCCTAGTGGCAGACAAATTTTATGCCCCCGGGGAAAAAGAGGGGGTGTCGGGGGGAAAATGGGGGCCCCCTGTGTTTTATGGGGAAAAAATAAAAATAGGATCTTTTGGTCGGGGGTTGGGGTTTAGCTTTTTTGGGTTATAGGGGGTTGGCGGTGGGTATTTTTTTGGGTGTGAGGGGGGGTTTAAAAGGACGGGCCCCGGGCGGGGGAGGGGAACATGGGGGGGGGAAGGCGTATGAAGGGAAGGGGGGGGTGGGGGGTGATGGACTAGGGGAAGGGGGCAATGACTGGAATGTGCATTTTGTGGTATGACGGGGGAGGGGGGGGGGGGAAACCCCCCATGGAGAAAGGGGAAAGGGGAACCATAGTGGCTTTTTTTCAAAACCCACTGGACTGGTGATGAGGATAGGTGGGAAATTCCCTTTTCCCGTGCTTTTAGGGTTTTTTTTTTTTCCACACACTTGGGTATGAACTGTTTTCCAACATGTTGTATGTAACTTAAGGTTTTCCTTTTAGAGGGTTTTTTTATGTTCCATTTTTCCCCTTATTTTGGAAGGCATTTTGGGGGAAAATTTTGTGTTTTTTAAAAATGTCTATCTTTTTTTAAGGGGGTTTGGAAAATTTAAACTTATTGTGGGGGTGATTTTCCCTTTATTTTAATCTATTTTTTTAAAAAGACATCTTTCCCTTTTCCCGTGTTTTTTATTGCAAAAAAAAAATTTTCGTTTTAAAGAGTCATATGTTAAAAGGGAGGGGTTTTATACATGGGAAATGTATTTTTTGCTTCCTTTAAAAATTTTTGGGGTGTTTTTTTTATCAACAGTGGGGGGTTTTTTGGGGGTGGCGCTGTTAGAAAATTTATTATATTGTTACAATTATGTGTTTTATTGTCTTTTAATTTTGTAATGTAATAGTTTCATTGGGTCGTTGCCCGTACTTTACAGAGGTAAAATTAAAAATTTGGGGTGACTATATTTAGTATATTTTGTTATACTGTCTTTTTTGTCTTTTTTGTGGCTGTTTGTGATTTATGCCTTTTCGGGATTATGTACTTTGGTTATCATTTTTTCCTGTTCATGGATGGGATATTGACAATTTTTCTGGTTTTTGGGGCATTGTTTTATTTTTTGTATTTTTCTTGGGGAAATTTTTTTTTAACCTTTTGTTTTTTGTTTGCCACAGTTAGTGCTTGTATTTAAAGTTACACCTGTCTTCTGTCTCCGTATTGTCATGTTTTTTTAATTTTTTTTCAAAAAAAAAAAAAAAAAAATTTTATACAGCCTTTTCCTGGTATGTAAGCTAATCCAATATTGGGGAAATGCTTGCCCACCCGTTTCTTCAATGACTGTATGGTTTTCCATTTATACACTTCAGTCTTATGTTCTCTACTTCTGCGTTTTTAGAAAAGCAGATTCAGGTCCCTCGGTCTCTCTCGTAAAAAAAATTTCTGAGTATACTACTTTGTCCCTCTTCTGTACATTTCCCGCTCATTTATGTCCATTTTTATGAAACCCCTTTTGGTTTAGCGCTTTTTTTTAATATAATATCTGTAATATAAAAAAAGAACACATTATCCAAAAAGAGCCCCCAAAGGATATAAGTTGAAGTGTAACTTGAGTGCCCAAATTTTTTTATACATCTTAAAAAAAAGAAACTTTTAATTTTTTTTTGAAAAATTTTTCCCCGATATCAATGACAGGTTTGCAAAAACCATACGGGTGGGGACAGAACCCGGGTCAGAGCATAAACTCAAAAACCCACGCGTTAGTCAGCTGGCCCGTGGCTAATGCGTCGGTCTAAAACTTTATAACTCTCTGATCCCGGCCCCCCCCCCCCCTTGGGGTTAAATTATGCACTTCTTTTTTAGAATAACAAAAGCTCCAAAATTTTTTAGCAAAAGGGGGGGTCGAGACTACATTATTTAGCTTATAAGTGGATGGTTATTTTTTTTCCCCAGGTTTTAACTTACGTTTGTCCACATTGATTTACGTTTTTTTAGCACAGATCAATTTTCTTCCTGGACTTGAGCCTTTGGGCCTCTTATTCCTTCATTTATATCGTTTTCTTTTTTAAAAAAAAAAAAAAAAAATATTTACCCTGAGAACACCATTTTTGACGCATCCCAACCTGATTTCCGTTGTCAATCTGCAACCACCCCAATAGGGAAAAATTTTCCCCCCAACCATTTCCACTTTTTTTGGGGGGAAATCTTTGAAGCCTTACTGAAGTCCATAAACAACCATTATGATTTCTTTTCAAATCCAGAAAAAGTTATAAAACCCTAAAGGAGGAAAACCCCCTTTGTAAACTGCTCGAGTAATTATAAATAAATCTTTTTAAAATGGTTTGAATTGTTTTACAATTGATTCTTCAATTTGCCTACAAATGAAGGTTAGGTTAATTGGCTATAATTTTAAGCTAAAGAAATATATATATCACAGTTGCCATTTTTTTTTTATCCCCAGATACCCAGAAGTAATGTTCTGCCAAAAGGCTAACCAGTGGTTTTGGGGAAATTTCTCCAATTTATTTTAACCCCCCAAAAAAAGTTCGTCAGACTACCCCAACTTCTACCAAGATAACCCCTTGCCACATAAAATGAATGCACACAAATCAAGACCTTGACGGTTAGGGCTATTATGGTAATTTTAAAAGTTATTGAACTGATTTGTGATCGCATCCAAGTTCATCATTAAACTAAGATTGTTAATTGCGATTTTCTTGTTTGTAAGAACTAAGTCAAGCTTTGGGGTTTTACAAAGACTCGATCTCTGGGGGGTTCAACTTTTTATCTTTAGATTTGAGTCAGTTCGCTGTTGATGCATGAATTTTATTTCCTTTTTTGTGTGCTTTATTTTGGCCAAGTCTTGGGGTGTTTTAAAACTTTTTGAAAATTTGATTTCTAATTGTTGGACTTTTCAACCCAGTTTTTGTAAATATAGAAGAAATTTGAATGTTACCCGGCAGATTTTGGTTTTTTATTCATGCTAGTTTAGTTATTAGGTTGTTTTTTTTTCAGAAAATTAACTTTTTTTTTCCCTCAATAAAATTTTAACCGTTGGGGGTTCAAGTCTCATCCCCCTTTTTTAAATACTGGGACAACATATGCATTTTCCCAGGCTATTGGCACTTCAGCTTCTAATGAGTTACACATTAATGTTAGGTGTAAGGATTTGACATCATTCTTTTATAGCCGAACATTCCTTTTGAATTTATTTTGCTTCTCCAAATATTTTATGTAATGTTGACACCCAAAAACAAAGTTTGCTGGGGCAATGCGGGGTCGAGTTCAGCTGTAAAACTGACACAAAGAACTGGAATAATAAATGCCTGTAGTCGATTATTCTGTAGTTATTATTGTTTGACGATCCCCCCCCACGTATCTGAAAAATTTCTTTGATACCTTAGATTTTTTGGAAATTTCGTCTTTCAAACTCTTGTTTAGCATTTCATTTTTTTTTGTTTTCCCTTTTAATCTTATGTATTAGAAATTTTTTGAGGATAAACGCGTTTAAATTTTTTTATAGCACTACGGTTGTTGTTTATGATCTTATCTTTTGGCTCTCATCCAACTTGGTTTATTCACTTTTCAGTTTCGCCTCTTTTTTGTTATTCTTCTGAATTTATTTTTATGTTTAAACTTTCCCATTTTTCATCGCATTATCTGTAATTAGTATTTCGTTTTAGTTGAAGCAGGGGTTTTTTTTCAAAGTCGGGGCCCCCACCGAGGCGGGGTACAAAAAAAAAAAAACCCCCAAAAAAAATTTCATCATCACCTTTTTACACACTTACATAATCATTTTTTCAGGGGCTCAGATACGACAGCTGAGAATAGTCCTCCCAGCTGTCACTATCCCAGCCCCCCCTTAAAAAGGGTCATTGTATTTCCCTTTCCCGGACCGTCCACTAAATCAAAACTTTCCTGAACCCTTTAAAATATTACCCCCTTACCTCAACAGCCCCGTCAGGTCCCAAAACCATTGTCTCCATTCACTCCCATCTAACATTTATTTGCATGCAATTGTGATTCTGCAACCGTTCATCTTGGGGACCTTCCACGTTCCTTATTCGGCCACAGACCAAAATTCAAAAATGTTTAAATGTTAACGTTCCTTTTTATCCAACATATGTGACCCGTTGGGGTTCAGGTCTTGTTTTTTTTTTATTCATTAATTATATTAATATTTATGCAGCTGTAAGGTGAAGAGATATACACATCCTAAATCTCGCGATCTACTGATGGTAAAGAAAGTGACGCCCAAAAAATACGGGTGAGTACATTAATAAGACACATAGCAGCGCTTTTGGGATCATTATTATCACCCTGTATTGACTAAAAGTCGCTGAGAAGACGAAGCTTCTGGTAAACTTCAGAGTTACAACCTTTTAGCCTGATCGCTTCCAAATATTTAATTTTTCCCAAATTTTTCTGTGGTGAGACCCACTTACTCACACCATCACACGTTCTATATCCGTTTTCAACTTATCATTTTAAAAAGTTTTTTAAAGACCTACCACTCTCCTCGAACCTTATCTGGCCCCGAACAAGGTTCCTCTCGTTGACAAGATCGAGGGTTTCCCCAAATTTCCCCGGGGAAAGGCCTGGTTTAATATTTCAAAAAAAATGAAGTTAAACAAATAAACCCCCCAACCGAATTTATATAATTTTTATATATATATATATATATATATATATATATATATATATATATATATATATATATATATATATATATATATATATATATATATATATATATATATATATATATTTTCACTTGTTTATTTTTTATCTTTAAAACGTTTTCATCTCATTTCCTTCCCATTAATTGGGGATTTTTTTGGTCTTTAAAATTTATGCAATATTACCGTAAAGAAGAAGACTTAGTTTTAAAAATGGGTTAGATAAAAAGGGGGGTGTGGGGGGGGGATTGGGACCTGACTAGCGCACTGGGTCAGATGCCCAATTCCTAAGGGAAGTGACCTGACTATTTTGAGTTTACCTGAAAGGGGGTCCCAGGTGGTGGGTCTAAAAAGGAGTGAGGGATTGCCTTGCAGGGGTCAGGGCCTGCTGGGTTTTTTTTTTATGTTCTTATGTTTTTCATAAATGCTTGCGGGAAATCAAAGCCCTGCCCACAAACCTCCTTTCCCCCCCCCTCCACGTGGGAGATTAAAATTTATGGCATTTTTCGGTCCGACTGGACCGAAACGTCCATAATTTTCGTTCCATGTGAGGTTATTTGAAAAAACATAAGAACATAAAAAAAGGGAAAATGCCAAAGGCCCTGGCCCATGCGAGGAGGCCCCAAGTTGGGGTGAATGATTCGTCATCATTTCAGAGCGTTGAAATTTGGGGAAATTTTCATCATTTATTTTGGATCTCAGAGTTTGTATTTATTATAATCGGAAGATATTTTAAATGAGGTAATCATAATAATTTTTTCCCCTTACCCTCGGATGATTGGTTGAGGCAAAACGGTTCAAACCACATCCCCGGCACCCCTGATAGAGCTCCAATTTGTTTGGGGCTTGAAGTCACCAACTTTTTTTTCCTCAGATCCTAAAAATTTTTAAATTTTCGTTATCGAAGGCGTCATCTTCTTTGGGGGAATGATAAGCTAACTGAACAAATTTTCTTGTTACCGTTGTTTTAGAGATGTAAAACAAAAAAATCGTATGATTACATCATGCTTTTGAACTTCTGTTGCATGGTCTGTTGATATTATAAAAAATCATTTCCCCGTTTTATGGGGAGGCTTTTTAAAAAAAGGATTAGTCGTTTTTTTGCTATTTATGTTTGGGGGTTTAAAGATTCACATAGAATTAATATCTGAATGCTCTGATAATACGTAGGGATTTAGTTTTTTCCCTTTTTGGAATATATTGTGGGGAGTTCGTATTCAATTTTTTTTAATTCGTTTTGGTCTTTTTCTTAGCTGAGATAGTTTTTTCTTTGTCCCAATGGTTACTAATTTCTAGCCAACTGTCTTCACCCACCCACTCTTATCTAAATTTTCCCCCCTCTGCTCTTTTTTCTCTCCTCTCCTGCAAGATTTGTCCGTCTTGTTAAACTATTTAGCACTATTGAACAGAACAAAAAGGGACAACTGCAGAAGGCCTCCCCAAAGTTACTCCCACCCACGGCAGAAATCAAACCCACCCTCCCACTCTATAGTTGTCAAATATTTTTTTTAAAGTTAGGGGTCTTGACTCAATTATCCACTCAAGATTTTCCAGGCATCGACAACTCTGAAAACCAGTACTTACCAAAGTCGTCCACAGTTCATATAGCCCTTTTTACACAAATTCTTAAGTTCTGATTCAGACCCATGATTTTATATCTGGTAAGAATCTCTTCTATCTACCGGGTTTTAAAACATTGTTCCACATGAATCATAAATATCGTTTTTTGTGGTGTGTTTTTTTGGTGCCTTAAATTCATCACATCATCCTAGCACTGGGGAAACCCAAATCTTTTCCCCCACTTGTCACGGGATAATTATGTGCTCTGCTGCCTTACAATAGAATCTTCCAGCTGGGACCGGGGATTTCCGGGGGTTTTGCTGAGAACCTTCTTCCCCCTTTTTGGTTGGCCCCCAAGGGGGCCCCGTTATCTCAAACAGTTACACAAATAACGCAGTTTACTTACAAAACCTTTTGGGCCTTTTTCCACTTTTTTTATGAAAATTGAGTCCCCTAAATACAAAAACCTTTTGTTTTATAAATGGGTGCCATTTTGGAATCCGGGTCCCTCAGAAGGGCCTAGCCATGACTTCCCTTTTTTTATCCTTTTTTTCATCGTAGGGTTACCATAACACAAAAAACTATTCCCCTTCACTGTCACTTGGAAAAATATTTAGAAAAGGGAACAGACAATGAGTTGGTCAATTAATATTTAACCCCGGGAACAAAGATTACTCCTACACAAAGATAGCAAAAAAAATATACAGAAATTTATATGTTCATTAAAAAAAAAAGTTTTTGAAAAAAAAGCAGAAACTAACAACTCAAAAATTTCTATTGCAGGAGAAATAAGAAAATACCCTTTTTATTATCAGGTTCACTAAACCCCGGGGAAATTTTAAATTTTATCTTCCATCCTCCTTAACTTGATAAGAAGAAAGGGCAACAGTTATATTTTATTAAATTTGCCTAATAGGTTTTAGTCGAATGGGGGGGAGGCAGGGGGGAAAAGTGATGTGAGATGTAATTAATCCATCACCTTTAAGATCTTGGTTTATGGGGCCATTACCTCGTCTTTACATCTCACTGTTCTCCCGCCCCCTGGGGTTCGACTGAAGAATACGTGAGGGAAAGTTTATTTCTAACCGTTACACTTATCCTTATCAACTGGTTGTTATTGTATATCATTTTATTTCCCCAAAAAAAGTATCAGATGTTACAGTGGGGATTATTGACTTGAGAAACAGTATAGTTACATTAGCAATTTGTTTTTCATATATATATAATAAAATTTGCCCCCATTTTTTTTGTTTCAAAATATTTATTTTGGGCACAATATTTCAAAACAAAATACAGCATTTAGATTACCGGGGGGGTTAGGGGGTTACGCCCCCGCGGCCCGGTCTATGCAGTCCGGTTTTAAAGCCCCACTTTTTAAACATCTTCGTTTCTCCAGCATATTGCATTTATCTTCCAAGACGCGGAAATCAGGACCCCTTTCCCAACATCCCCCACTAGGTATCAGCATCGCTACACCTGACCCTTTTCTTGCCATGATGGGTTTTCTTTATTTCTTTTTTGACAAAGTGACAAAGTTTTTTAAAAATATCCGTATGTTTATTTACATTAAAAAAGCCCCTTTTTTCTGACCTCAAATTATAACAGTAAAGGAAACCTCAAAAATACACTGAGAGTTATTATTATTATTATTACTATTTGTGTGCAGGAGGTAATAACAACTTAATAACCAGTGATAGCCAACTCTTTTATATAATAAGCAGTCATCCCGGAATAAACACTGACTATTGTCCCCGAGTAAAACTTTGTCTATCTGTAATTATTTTTTTTAGTAATCCACACCCCCCCCTCCTC